>CM031871.1:11299512-11317723 GCA_018697195.1 Certhia americana
CCTCAGTCCCCGAGCCGCCCCTCAGTCCCCGAGCCGCCCCTCAGTCCCCGAGCCGCCCCTCAGTCCGTTCCCCGGAGCTCCGAGCCCCCCTCAGATCCCGCCGCCCCCAAGTCCCCGCGCGCGCCCCGCTTTTACCGCCGCCAGCGTTTGAACGGCGCGGTGGGCGTGGTCTTTCTGCCGTCACTTCCGGTATCGCAGCGTGGGCCAATCGCAGGCCGGCGGCGCCGGAAGCCCTGCCCGGGTGTGGCGGCGGCCCCGTGAGGGCGGGAGCGGCCGCGGTCTCTGAGGGGACTCTGAGGGGACCCCGGGGGGAGCCCAGTGCAGCGGGGCTTCCTCGGCTCCGGAGGGAGCACAGGAGGGGCCTTCGGACACTGCGGGTGCTGCTCTGCCCTCGCCGGTTTGCTCGCTCTTGTCGTGTATTTCACGGGGTTTTTGTTTGTTTGTTTTCCTTTGTCAAATCTTAAAAGGGAAAAATGACACATTCCCAGTAGTTCCGAGTGGAGCTGGCTCAACCCTACCCTAGACGTCATGGTTGGCAGCAGCTGCTGCCAGGTAGGGCAGCCAGAGGGGAAGTGGAAAGGCTTTCAGAAGCTTTAAATTCCCTTCTGTAAAATGCTTGCTTGACCTTTATGACCCTTTTTGTCTGGCCGTTTTATTCAGATACAGGGTGATGAACTTTCAAGTGGAGCACTGGTGAAGGGCTTGCAGCTCGGCACCCGCACTGTCAGTGACGCATCCCTCAGAACGTTCAGCGGGATGCAGGATGACCTTGTGTGAGCATGGATCCATCCATGGAGGACATCGGCAGGGAGCACTGATGGGACCTGCAAACATCACAGGGGTGCAAAACACAGCCCCTTGTTACACAGTGACTGGGCAAGATTTCATCTGGTAACAGAAAGCTCAGTGGCATGGTCCTTAATGGTTATTAAAAATAATCATGTCGCTGTGAATGACATAAAATAGTTTGCTCTAACATTTATTTTAATGATTATAATACTGGTTTGACATCTTGCTGATCAAGCGCTGCACTGATGGATTTATTACATTTGACTTTATACAAATCATTGTACAGATTTGTGCTTCCTTTCACTTCCCCCAGTCCACCCCTGGAACGCTGACATATTTGTGGTATTATTACATATTACATAGCTGGGTTCATTTCAAGTTACAAAGCCCAAAAGAGTTTTTAAAAGCTGATATATTGTCTACAACCTGCACTGCCAATTTGGTTTTGGACTCCACTCAGGACACTGTCATTGTCTCATCCACATCCGCATTGCCCAGGAGAGATCAGCTCTTGAACAGAAATGCAGTAAAGAGCTTCCTGTGCATGAACTGGCAATTGCCATGGTAGTGCATTTTAGTAAAACACCACGTCCTGCCCTGATACTGGAGCCCTACCATGTCTAAAGGTGCTCTACCCTAGATTTTGAACAAATCACTGTCTGCCATCCAAACTAAGAGAACTTCAGGTTCCTCTGTCCTTCCCCTTCTCCAGCCTGTCTCCTCAGCAAATATCATTAACCCCCTCGATTTTAACTGCCAGAATTACTGTTAAATATCCACACTGTTTGTAATTCCACTGGGGATATCACCATATCTGCCCATCAGTTTGGATTTAGAAAATGGGGGAAGCAGAAGACCTGGGTTCTCTTTCTGAACAGCTCAATTCTGTGTTTTCTGTTTCCAATCACAAGGTGTGGCTAATTGTCCTTCCCTCTTCTCTGCAGGGTGATGTGGAACAGCTGATCCACACACTGGGAGAGGAGATGTGTCATTAAGGGTCTCATCTCACATACATTGATGCTCCCCTTTCCCTCCAGAACATGAACGCTGGCTCTGGGTGTCCCACACAATATCCCAAATTTACCCAGCCAGGTGAGCTGCTTGGCTGGACCACGGAGCCTCTCTCAGCTGCCCAACAGGTTCAACAATAGCATCAGTTTACTGATTTACAGGTTTATAATTACATTTTTCCAAATAAAGAAATTTTTTTGAGTGTTTGCAAGCAAAAAAGCTGTCTCTTAAAAGCCTTTGGGACACATACAGTTTTCCTCATCATTCAGGTGAAGACTCAAGTTAGATTAGTTCCCTTTAAGAAGGCTTTTAAATACATATTTTGCTAGAAGCAGCCATGTGATAAAAATCACATACTGGGGTTTTTTTTTCCTTCTTTGTTGCTCTGTAAAAGACTTATGTAAACAGGAATGTCTACCAGCAAAATGAAATAGTAGCATAAAAATGCAGTTGCACCAGAACTGTTATCAAATGGTAAGAAAACAACTGAAGTGGCAGATGAGAGGAGGAGACAAGAGAAAAACTGCAGTTTATGTGCTAACGCCTCAGAACCCATTTCTGATGTCTCAGGTAAAAAAAGAAATATATACCTGTTCAGAAGAACACATATTTTCTTTTTCTTTAAATTAATGATCTGAAGTCTTTAGAGTGAAAGTGATGATTCCTTCCTCCCTTTGATATTTTTATCAAGAGAAATCATAATGCACCAGTCCTTCATAACAGCCAAATTATGTATCACTCCTTGAACTTGACAGCTGCTCCTGGGTACAACCTCACTTAACTGGAAGGAGCAGCTGCAGACCTGTAAGCGTACAAAGCAAGGGCTTATTCCTACTATTAAATTAATAGGTTGTTCAAAAAGTGTAACAGAATAAATAGCTCTGTGATTTTCCCTAAGCAGGTCCCAATATGGTGCTCAACATGTTTTGACATCTCACCATGCATGGAATTGGTTACCATCTGTTTGACATTATTTTATTATAAGAGTAGGGGTTTCCCTTTATTTTCTTGGCCCAAATTCTCCTCCCTCATGCTCTTACATTGTGCTCCAAGGTGACTGTGTTCCCAGGATTGCTTGTCACAGTAACACCCTTCAGGCTTGCCTGAGGTCTAAGATGCCTCGTAAACGTAGAAGTAAATGACCAGGCAGGCAGGTACACCAGCTTTTTGCCAAGAGCCTGGTGCTCATATCCTCATCCTAACTAACCTCACCATATTTTAATGGGCAGAGAGCTGCCAAGTCCCCCCCAACACCATCTGGCTGTGAACTTCTGTATTTACAGCAGCATTACTCGGAAATGTCTTCATCTGTGGAGCACTGAGATACTCGTGGCTGTGCCCAAGGTGCTGATGAATTTCTATTTGCTTAGAAAATAACAGGGCTTGTGCTATCACAATGCTAAGAGCTAAGTATGACCTAAAACCTGGGGGTTTGTCCTACCTTGCAAATCTTTCCAGCTCTGTTCTTTCCAAATTGTAATGCTGCTCATTCAGGTGGGTCTCAGGCAAGGGGATGTGGACCCCAGAAATAAATTATGCTCTTCAGCAAGGCCTTTACCACAGCTAATCTATATGTCAATCTAAATCTCGAATTCTTTATGAAAACAAAAAATTCATTCTCCTTTATCAGCTCTATCCCTTCCTCTAACTCACCAGTATTTAAAAGAGCTTGTAATAAACCAAGCTCTTCCTTCAGCCCTGACCCTGATCACACCTGGCTTACCACTTCCTGTTTCAAAATAAAGGGTTTAACTTGGCTGACTCCAATACTGTCATAAACCTTTGCTGAGTGTAGCTCTCACCACTGCTTAATGGGCCTAAATAATCCTTAGATTCCTGACCCATTTTGTTCCACTTTCTTATCCCAAACTATCAAAGTATCCAACCTCACATAACAGTAATGCACACTACAAGGAATATTCGCACAACACAGATTGGGAAGAAGAGTTATGGAAGAGGGAAGTAAAATCCTTATCAAAGGTATGAAGGCAAAGAGAAATAATCACCAGGAAAACAATTACATTGTCTTTCCTTCTGCAGTATTTTTAATTTCCTCCGCAGAATTTTTGGAAAAAGACCACTCTGTTGTCATCCTCCTGGGATAAGCAAAAAAGGAAATGAAACTTTAAAAGACCTGAAAAGCTGTTTGGTATTTCTTTCATAGACTTTCATTAGAAGGTAGGCACAGAGATAATATTCTTCAAGGTTATTTTGACTTAAATATTGTTTGTTTGTTTGTTTGTATTAGCAATATACTAATAATTGTATTATTCAAGTGCTAACATTCACTGGGGTTTTTTATATGCTGCTTCTATTTTCTTTATATTTACAGAAGTAAAATCCATTAAAACAGTTTTTAAAACACAGGACCTTCCCTTTAGATACATACTTGTCATCTATATCTTGATTTAGTCTTAAAAATGCAAACAGACATATGTGAGGATGCTCTTTAGACCAAATCCCAGTTCTGAGGGTTCCTCATTCCAGCACACACTGCTCAGTTCTGACCACACTCTCCTAACTCACAGCCGTATGTTGAATTTCCCTGTAAGCCAAAACATAATCATGATAAATTGCTGGTGTGACCAAAATGAGATAGTAACAGAATTGGGTCACTAAGAATCTTTCTTTATGTGCAAACTGAGCATTTAACCACATGAAAGTGAAGTGCTTTTTTTAATCCTAATTGTCTTCTACATTTTTTTTATATTTAGCCTAAAACAAATCCCTCATTACTTTCCAGAAAAATAATTTATTAACTTGTAGATGCAGTGAAAAGCAAATGATACTTTATATATCTCAGTTTCAGGCTTCCTTTGTGCTATCACAGGGACACCCCTGCTTCCACAAAAATTATTTTATAGAAAGCAATTTATTAAACCTCACGACCTGTCAAGACACATGAATATTGATGTGTTCACATTAACATCTCCTGGAGCTGCTGAAAACTACATTTGTCATGACTTAATGGGAATTACATGTTGCACAGCAACAGGTGACAGGAGCTTAATTAAAGCAAAACTGATAAAGTATCTGAGCCATTATAAAAAATGTTTTGTTTTAAATGTCCTAAAGAACCACTTGCATGTTTTCATTGATGGGGAAGGGAAGTCAACTCTAGTTTACAAGATAAAACCTAGAACAGGACAGGTGCTGCTTTTCAGAGGGCAGCTGCATCTAACATAACATTCAATTGCTCTGGAATTTAGATAGAATTATCATGTAAACAATGGCCACATCCAGTTATATTTTACTTAGATTCCAAAAGAAAAAAAGAACAGTAATACCTTTATTGTGAAGAGACAGAATTCTTTTGAGAGCACAATTAAAATGTATAATTAAAATTTAATCATATCTTGGTCCTAGGATGAGTGAATTCTAGATGTTCACAGCAGGACTCTTCTTTGCCTTAAATCAACAAATCCACAGAATAGACATCCTTTCCTCAACTACAGCAATAATTTGCTTGTTTGTGGGACTGGGCATCAGTGCCCAGGTATTTTGTTACAAAACCCAAATCCCATCAGACTGAAGTATCAAAATTAAGTATGAAAATAGATTAAACAAAATATGTCTGTTAAAATAATGCCAGCTTTTTAAAAGAAAACACACCCAGTCGTTACTAGCTCTGATTATTTAAGATACAGAGGTAGACTTGGATTCTTTGTGTATTTGAACTTGAAAGAAACTCTGTCTTTTCCTTTGAAGATTTCTTCCAAAAATTTCAGTAACCAATAATCTGTGCTCTGCAGCCCTATAGCACGGTGGGCAGTGGGGATAGTGTAGAAAAGAACAATAGGAGCACTTTGTGCAGAGTATAAATAAAAGCAGCAGATGAGGCAGTGACAGTTTTAATGTCAAAGGACTCTTCCAGGTAAGACTAAAAGAAATTTAGATTTGATTGCCTGCCTATTTTTTAATCTGGAATCACGATTTTGGTACCTTATGGATTTTAGATGTTCTTGCTCTGAGTGGGTGTGTTCATTCCAGTCCCGAAGAACTCGGCAATGACAACCTACATGTTACTTTATTTAATCCTTCTAGAATTAGTTCTGTAATGTTTGCTTGGAGGCCAAGAGATATTTTACAGTGACTATTGTGGGATTCTCATTTTTAAACAGCTTTTCCATGTTAAGAATTTTGATGAATAAGTGATTAAGAAATAACACTGACAAACAGTGAAGTAATTTAAGGTTCCTAAAGGAAGTGAATGACAATTTCTGGCTGCTTTGGAGGTCACTGCATGGTCAAATTGCTTTTTTTGGAGTGCTTTTCACCATTTCTCATGGTGATTGGCCTGGCTCACATGGTTTTCTCACACTTTTAAATTTCCTTTACTACCTAGAAAGAAAAGGCTCCAAACCCAGTATATTCTTCCTCAAAAGAGAAAAAAAAAAAAAAAAAGTGAAGGTGGGAAGTTGTTGCAATGGTGCAATGCTCATGGGCTGCCAAGGAATTGCATTTTGCCATTTTTAGCCAAAGGCTGGATACAAAAATACAAATCTTGAAAGAGGAATGGAAACTCCATGTGAAAGAGTTTCTGTGGAATAAACATTTCCTGAATGAAAACAGGCTTTTTCCCCCTGTGTTTTTAAAGTACTGCAGGTCGACTTTTGTTTTGAAAAAAACTTTTTAATAAAAGGTGGGTAAATGCTACGATTTCAAATTCCTCTATAGCTGAATTAATCACCTAAGTACTAAGGTAGAATGTTTTCTTCTTTCTGCTCTTCTCACCACTTAGCTCTCCAGTTTTCCTCAGAGCAATGGATCTTGTGCATTGCATCTCTGTAATTTGAAATGGATCAGATGCAGCATTAATTAATTGTGCCAGTGGATGGGAACAATTAATAGCAATTAGTCCCTTGGAAAGGAGGGAGGAGGTGCAGACTTGGTGCACCCGACATCTTAAACCTTTTAAGCATGAAGCAGAAAGTAGTCAGCTTTTCATATCGAAAAGCTATCAAAAAAAGCCCAATAGCCACCCTCAAAATGACAAAAAATAACAACAACTTAACAAAAAAATAAGTAACTGTTATTTGTTAACAACCAGCTACTACTTCAAATCCTCCAGAAGACAACATTTAAATCAGTGGAGGAGTCTGTGTTTTGCATCAACCTATTCCTCCATGAAGAGATACTACAAAATAAGTGTTATTAGATTAAGGATTAATCTAATTTTAATAATAAGTATTATTAAAATAAGGACTATTTAGAATACGAGATGTTGGAATAAAAGAGATTTGCACGCAGGCTGCATAGTTTGTTGCACCTATGTCCTCTCTATGTTCCCCTGGCTTTCATTCTCATGCCTTTCAGTATCCCAGCCTCAAAAGATGATGTATCATCTAGTTCCTGCAAATAAGAACTGCTACTTCTGTCTTGAAAAGGGTTCTTTAAATCCTACTTATTTTCTGGAATTCAGCTCCAAACTGAGCCAGAGGCACAGCCAGGCAATGCTGGCAGTGGTGTTCAACAGCTGTGGAGAGTCTCCAAAAGTCTTCCCCCCTTATATGTAGCCTCTGGGACAAAAAATGCTATTCCACATTCAGAAATATCCAATAAACGGGCTGATCCAAGGGATTTATAAACAATGAAGGTGCAGGAACAAGGCTGCCTCCCCCTGTCATTGCCTGCCCAGCTATGGTGTGAGAGGAGGACAGAGAACCAACACATCAGAAAATGGCAACTCCTAAATAGCATTCTTCTTTTCATGCCTACCAAGTCGTTTGTAAAGGGCCATTTCTGCCCAAGCTGCATATAAATCGTAGGTTGTTAGTGGATTGCTGCTCTCTGGCTTCATCTGCACAGAGCTCCGTGCCAAAAGCACGGCTCTGCAGGACCTCAGTCGTAAAGAAGAAAATGATCAATAAGCCTGGGCAGCTTGTGACGCTCAGTGACAGATTTTCACTGCCTCTACGGCTGTATTTTAATTTAGACAAAAATAGTTAACAGCGCAGTTGCAAGGGAAAAGAAGTCATCTGCTTCTTATCTAATGTGTAATTCAAAAATTCCTATAATTGATCTTCATTGACAGTTTTTGCAAGCTCACTCACCCACACTGCACATATTGTGCTTCCTGACATAATTCCCGACATAGACGATGATATTTCAACAGAGGAAGCTTGTTAAATCAGGTCAAACAAAATAAAGAATTAGAATGTGCTGCAAGTCCTTGCAGCTGTCTGTCTTTTCACCCTTCCCCCTTATCTCCACCAAAAAAATACAAAACAAAACAAACAAAACCCACAAAACAGCAACAACAAAACGCACACAAAACAATACGAAACCAATTTCCAAGTACTGTTTTTTTGTAATAGGCTAAAAATACAAAATTCAGCTTTGTTAAATGTTGATAGGCTTCTGAATCAAAATACATTATTTTCTCCCAAGATGCTGGACTATTACTGTTGATCAGACATAACTGCCAGTCTTTTATTGCTTCCACATGATTTAATTTTCCCTGGAAGTGTCATATATATTCTAATGATCTGCTGAATTAAAAGAATTCTAAATCGGTTCCCAATTGATGAGATGGTGTTTCTGAGAAAGGACAATAAAGGGCATTTTCTCTCACAGACAAATACAAAAATTCAGAAGGTGATAATGAGTCCTCAGGTGTCTGAAAGAGCAATACATGATTTCAGAGCAACACAAACAATAGATGCATTTTCCATTTACAATGACTGTGAATAAAGAGAAACATAATGTTTCTGTTTTATAAACACAATCACTGGCCTAGGCAGCATTCTCCAACTATTCTTATTCTTCAAAAACTGAGATAAAGGAAGGGTTCGACAGACTAACCAGCAGATATAACTAATGGTAGCAGAAAGCCAGACAAGTTCAATAGAAGCATGTTAGAATAGAAAAAAAAAAGGCTGGCACAGGGAAACCCCATTTTAATTTCTATAAATACAAATCCAGCTTTTAAAACAAGACATTTGAAGTGCAGAGTGAGGCACTTTTCCATACATGTAGATTCCTTTATCCCAGATTCTTTTTCCAACTTTAGGTGCTAATTCTGTAGCAGTTGAGAGATGATTCCCATAAATCACTTCCCTGACCCACAGGCCTTTCTTCCATTGTCTGAGGGTAGCTCTTAGGCTGTGCTGATGAATGGTTTTCCAATTTCTGGTGGCTGTAGCACTGCAGGTTATTTATGCTACACCTTATTGAGCTGATAAGTCATCAGGAGAGAAAGAGAAGCAACCAAGGGTGACGCATGTGCAAACACACTAAAAATCACTGTAAGCTCTTACCTTTTATGCCCACAGCAAATTCCCAGGTTTCTGCCCTGGACAGGGATGTTGGTGTGTTTCAAAAAGTGATACAATATTTCCTGAGCTCTGCAGACATATCATGTTATGTGCAAGCCTCTCCTTTTTCCCACTGAGTAAGTTCTGAAATACTCAACAAACAAAAACACTTGAAGGGCAAACCCATAAATGTCTCAGCTAGTTGTATATAGGTTACTCCTTTGGAGTTAAATAACTGGAGTAAAAGTGACACAGTGTGCAGAAGAGCACAAAACTGACCCAGGGAGTAGCAAGGATTATGGGCCAGACTGTGGAATGGGAAGCCATATGGGTGAGGATATTCAATAATGGAATGTTTGGAAGGTAGTTGCTGCCTTCGTTTTTGACCTTCACTGAAATTTTGTCATTTAAGTGTAAATTTGGGGAAGCAAAACTCATCTGTCTAGGTGATGGCTTTATATGAAAATAATGAGGGAAAATAAAAATTAATTAAATTCTTCACATAAAGCTACATTTGACACTGACCTAAAAGAGGATGACTAAAATAGGCAAAAACATGCTTATTTAAACTAAGATATACTTTTAATAGCAAAGTACTGCTGAAAGAAACCAGACACCCAAATAAGTGGCAAGCTAAGCCACAGCACTGGAATAATGTACAAAATATGATTTTTCCCTTTTTGGGAAAATATGACTTTTCCCTTCCTGCTCAACAAGGCTGATTTCATGTCATTCTAGGCAGACAAAGGTGTGAAGCTTTATAAAATAACCTGATCTTCAAAAGAGAGGAGGAGAATCACAGACCAAAGGGCATTCAGCCAAACCCAGAGCCTGGATTTTTATTGGTCTCTATATACAGGATGAAAGGCCATTGAGTAAGAAAAATATGCACCCAATCTTTATATCTTTCTACAACAGCATGCCAACATATTCATTGATCCCAGTGAAGAGTATCTGGCTCCCTTTTTGTCACATCACTGCCTTCATTGGAGAAGTTGGCTGTGAACTCACACTGAGGCTGCACTAAATGTTCATAAATGTCATTCCCAATGTGACTGAGCTCACCCGGCCCCTGCAGGCATGGAATGCTGTACAGCAAAATGCAAAAATGGGGAACAAGAATAGAAGGCACTTTATTAAGGTAATGTTCACATCTAAATTTCACCCCCATATAGATAATGTGTGGGTGAATATTAGATTTAAGCAGTTAGCTTAATGCTGAATATTTTAGTGACAAATATGGTCTATGCACTTCCTAAAATGTCTAGAAGTATGCAAAGCAACAATATGGGAAAGGCAGGATAGAAAGAGAAAGGAAACTTTTAATCTTAAGGTTTATTTTTAGGTGATCTATTGAATGAAGGTTTGGCTTTTCATTAGAACACCCACACCCATGCAGCAGAGCAAAGATTCTGATGAATGTGATACCCAGAGTATCGCCACTTTCTCCATGGTTGTTTTTTTCATATAATGTAGTCAGTTAATTAGATCTCCTCTGATCAATCATTGAATTCGTGCTTCGAAAGGCATTATGATATGATGAGAGTGCCTTGCAGCAGTTAAACACTTTGATTTTTCTGTCCTAACACATTTACAACTGTCAACTAGGTCCTCCCAGTAGAAATAAAGAAATACTTTTTAAATTACAAGAACAATTTATCTCACAATTTTAAATCTAAAAATATTAGTGTAATATGGATTAATTCTCTCCATTGGTCCTTTCTAGTATTTAAGACCAATCTCTTTCATGTTTTCCATGTTCCTTATGTTTTGATCTCAAGCCCTCTGGAGCTTCAACTTTCTCTCTTGCTCTTCTATTCAGCTGTTTTATACCATCACTGTTATATATCTGTGACTTAGCTGTGTTACAGCAGATCCTTGATCCTCCGGAGTCTGACTCAAAAAACAAATAAATGTAATCATTGCAAAGAGATATTGATAGGAACTCTTTTGTTTTCCTTTTGTGACTTGGCTCTTGAAGAGAAACTGTGATCTAAGGGTTAATACTGTAGATCACAACTCAATCATGAGATTTGCATGCCTTGGTATTGGGGACTGTTGGCAAGTTACTGCCTTGGCTTCTCCTCATCCCTCTGTCAAAGGGGAACAGGGATTACAGGACAATGTCACCCCAAGAGCTGCCTCATTATAGTTTCTGTGAAGAGCTTTGGTTTCCTTGGAAAGCAGGGGAGGGGTGGTGTGTAGTTTTGGGAAAGGTCTGGGTTTGCTTCCTTTCCAAAAGCAGATGCCATGTGCCACATGCAGGGATCATTGCACACTGCTGTACAGAGGAGTTCTTACGCTTGCAGTAAAACAAGATAATAAAGAAGCTTTTTATGTCCTGCTTTTGTTTGTGATTCAAGATCCCAAATGGGGCAAAAAAACATATATTGGTTTTCTGAGCAGTACAAGTGATGGAAAATAATTTACTTTTTTGATCCTACAGAAATATTTTTGCCGGATGAAAACTGTTCTGCCGTTGCCTTTCCAACAGAATAGTGCGGTCTGCAAGTAATTAAACAACAGAAAGCAATACCCATAATTCAACAGTATGTCTTAGCTGTTATTTGGCAATTCTTTTTCTCTTGAAAATTCCTATACATAATATGAGCTTAAAATGGAAATCACTCATGGCAAGTTTCACTTCATTGTGAATTGTTCTCATACACCAATATATAACCACATTTGTAAGAAACCCAAATCTTTTCCTGCCAGCCGAAGCTGTCCTGCACTCTTACAAAGTCTGCTATTTTGAATTTGAATACCTGCTACGTGGGCAGCAGACCCCAGGGAGATGATGCACCAGTCTGGCAACTCGCCATTCTGTGAAACGGAAGGAAGGGTGCTGACAAAACTGAAGGGGATTTAGAAACCAGCAGCTAGGATGAGAAGACACAGGATTTTCATTTTTCTGGAGAAATTAAAACTTGGCCGTTTTTATAACAAGGTTGATTACTGCCTCCCAAATTAAACCCCACTACTCAAGGAAACATATCATCTAGCATTTCCCTAGCACTTGCAGGTTTTCCATGGCCAGGCTGACACAGCAAAGACAGATTTTCAAGTGCCTCCAGAGCTAAGAGGAGAAGTTATTGCTCCTGACAGTGCAGAGCACTCCTGGGGCCCAGGGAGACAGTGTGCCCCCTGTCCTGTGACCTGAACATGTAAAAGATGACAATGTTCTTTTTAATGACTCAGCTGTTAAAAAGAACCAGAAGAAATCACAGTTTGGAAGCGTGAAAAAGGAGAAAGATGCTGGGGAATAGCACTGACTACCTCAAGCT
The DNA here is from genome assembly GCA_018697195.1 of Certhia americana. NCBI lineage: Eukaryota > Metazoa > Chordata > Aves > Passeriformes > Certhiidae > Certhia > Certhia americana. The sequence goes on from CM031871.1 coordinate 11,311,853, forward strand.
AATGCAGGGTTCCTCATCCATGTAGAATGAGTTTTAGCTCTCCAGGAGCAACTTAGTTACTTCTGTTCAATGGTTTTCCACCCACATGTTTATGGTAGTTCGTGCTCTTGGAAAGTGCTGAGGAAACAGCTCAAGGCATGAAAGGGGATTACTCTCATAGGTAATGGGTGCTGCAAAAGCTCCTCTGCAAGCTTCTGTGCTGCACATACCCAGGATACCTCCCCCTGGGCAGGATTGTCTGGCTCCTAATGATGTGATAATGGGGCAGATCCTGCAAGGACGGGAAGGTCTGGTATTCGCACAAAGGAGTTAACAGTTCTAAGGATTAGTAATTACACAAATAAGTATACAGTTAATAAAAAACCCAGTTATCCTATACTTTTTACTTTAAAATTTCTTGTTCCCAAGAAGTGAATCAGGCCTCTCTTCAGATAATTTATAGAATACTAGTTTCCATAACAACATAATTGCTCAATGAAGCAAAAATACCTGGCAGAGTTGCCATTATCATGAAATAATTGACCACAACAGTGAGTGAAAAAGGCTGCATTAAATCCCACATTGCTTTGTGTCAACATGGTCAATTACAATCCAATAATGCCAGATCAAAGACCAGCATTCCTAAAACAAGTCATTACAAATCACAGCATATTCCTAAGAAGCAGAGCGAGATCATAGTGGACAAATATTTTTCCCTACAACAAAGCACAAAGTCACATCCAATCGTTTAATGGTTGCAGAACTCCATGGCCCACACCATGACAGGTAATTATAGGACCTAAGGGTTTGCTGTAAAGAAATACAAGCAAGATCAGCTCTCTCTGATTGTGCCTTCATATGAGCAAAGGCACAAGCTACTTTTTAGTTATTAGGAGTGTTTGTTCCACATAGGCTTAGCAAACATTGCCGTGTGTTAGGATTCAAGAGGGAGAACTCACACCCACTGCTGGAAGAACCTAGTTCATTAAAAAAACACAGCACCAGTCTAGATGTAAATGTACATCTCCCCATGGAGCCATTACATCTCTACTCCTCCTGTGGGCTGCAGAAGCAGCCAGCCCACAGCTGGGTTTATGGGGAGCACTCAGACCCAACACCTCTCACGTGAGTGTGCCACTGTGTGCCTGAGACATTTTTTGTTTCTCTGCAGCTTCTCCAGCAGCTCTGAGTAGCTCCAGCAGTCTGTCACATGCTGCCAAAGTCACACTGCAATCCCAGTAGCTGGCACAAGGGTGTGTGAGGATGGGAGCCCTCTTGGCGTAAGTGTCAGAAGATCATCCCACTAAAAAGGAGCCAGGTTGGATTCTCCATCCAGAGTCTCTCTGGAGCATGGTAAGCCAAGAAGGAGCCTCAGGTGCAAGCCAGCACGTGTCAGATCAAGGCCAGGCATGAACCAAGGTCAAAATGTTGGTGGGGTACCCCAAACAGATCAAGCTGGCCTGAAATATTGGCCATGCAACTCCTCCAGGTCCAGAGTAGTTCTGCTTGTTCCCAGCACTGTCAGCTTTGTTTTGGAGACCGTTACAGAATGCTTCCAAACTTCACAACTCACAGAGGCTAAAACCTATAGTACAGAATAGTTACATCTCTGTGTGCCATATTAAAAGTCAAACTGTTCCCCTGTTCTTTTCCCTTTGCACCCCTTGTTCCTTACACACAGGCAGGGTGGGCACAGCATGGTGTTGGCTCTGTCCTTGGGCACTCCTGAGTCATCCAGGCCATGCTCTACCCCCTTAGCAGTCAAGGGATGTTTCCCCTGACTTCAATGCCATGAGCCACCATGGTGGATGAGTGGTCTTTCTGCTCTACCTGAAGTGATATTGATAGCCCTGGGAAAAAACAAACTTGTAAGAAACTTCTGTGGAGACATTGAGCCTTGAGAAAAATCATAATGGTCTTTTATTTTACAGTATCTTGCTTGGCCAACACTCATAACAGCTTTCTTTCCCTTCTGTTTAATAATAAATCTCTGGGTTTTTCACCCTTACCTAGCTCTGCAAAGCTTCCCATCCTGTATTTCCTCTACTCCACATCGGGGAAAAGCTGGGCACACACATACTGGATAGCTTTGGACATTACAGAAGCAAAGAGAAAGAAAGGTCACACGAGTCTTATCTCTGGCTTTGCAGTTCTGGCCTGTTTTGCAAGCAAGACACATATGTCCTTTAATTATTCATTAGGGTAACTGCAAACTCTCTGAGGCTACCTGCACTTCTTGCAGCAGAGGAGGCTGTGGCTGTAGCACCTTGGCACAGAGGTACATAAATAACCAGAAAAAGTAAAATATTTGTCAGAAATAAAGTGCAGGAAAACAGAGAGAAGAATAAAGCAATTAATCATTCAGAAAGAGGGGAGTGGGGCAGGGAGGGAGAGAGAAAGAGAGAGAGGGAGAGAATGGCAAAAGAAACTTGATAGCTTGTGCTGCCTCCCTTGGAAGTCTGTCAGCCCACTGGCAGGAAGATTAAGGATGTTGATGGGAATTCCTTTTTCTCCACAGTCGGCTTTAAAAGCATAGGACAATAACCTACTTTTACAGGTCTGGCTGTGGCTTTCCCACAACACATCTTTTTCTCCCCTTACTCTAAACAAAAAAGGATGGTCCCTTGCAGTGCCTGTTATCTGAGTGCTGCCCTCACAGCTGAGGTGAAGGTATTGATTGAAGCACTTGGACATTTATTGGATTTGCGGCTTTTCTGATGTGTGAAAAATGCTTTGTCCTGCTCAAATCATACAGTCCTACATGCTCCAGCATTTGTTGGTGTAACCAGCAAAGGTCCAGACCCTCTGTCACACTTCCTTTGTGAATAGACCAACCAGTGAAATCCCTGCAAGGCAGAATACAGATTTCAAAGCATCAGATTTAATAATATACTTGACACTGGGCTTGAAGAGCCTGCACAGCTTAGAGTTCACCTCTCCTTGACCCTCTGGGAAGGACAATACCCATTGCTGTATCCACAGCTTAAGCTGGATTGCCTGTTTCAGTATCTTGCTCTTTTAGGAACTTGTTTAGCAGAGGGAATTTGCCCTGGATGACTCCTTGATTCAAATTCTCCAACCCTCCCTATGGCTTATTTACTGGATTCAGTAATTGTAGGATGAAGGGGAAAAAGCAAGAAGGGGAAAAAAAATACTTAGAGGCAAGGTCAGTGCCATCCTTTTGTTCCATAGAATAGAATCTTTTGCTTTCCAGTTCATACAGACCTACAAGATTTTCATCTGAGCAAAGAAAGAATGATTGACCCTCTTACAAAGATACTTATACCTATGCTTTATTTTCACCCTTGTTTGCTAATATCACAAAGAAGGCCTTTATATGTCCTGGGCAAGGTGACATTTCTGTGTTCTGCGATGACATCACTGGCATCAGTCACTTGCTCTTGGTTCTCTGTGTGCTTGAGTCAGTCTGGCCTTTTTGCGTTTTCACAAAGGGCCATCCCTGGAGTGATTTCCAGGCTGAGAGATCATTTGTTCTGTACACACAGGAACCTTCGGTGTTGCAAGAGAGTCAGCTCTTGAAATGCCTGATCTAAATCTCCACAAGAACTACTCACTATTGCAGTACCTGAGGAGTGAAGTCTTACATCAGGTTTCAGCAATGCAATTAAAACAAAACCTCAAGTTTGACTTGTTTCCAATAACTAGAGCTTCTATTTTCTGGGCTGAGGGTCTCCAAAGGACAGAACCAAGCTGAAGCAGGGCAAGAAGAGTAGAAATGGGAGCTGGGTGTCCACTAACAGGCAGCAACTGTCCCAGCTCTCAGCTGAAATACATTTTAGGATCCTAATAGATAATGCCACCATTTCACTGTGAAGAAACTGGATTGTTATATTCTTAACAGTTTTTCATTGGTGTTTGACTGGGATGACACATATAAAATAAAATACTAATAAAGTAGCATACAAAGGAGTTTTAGAAGCTGTAACATTCCATATTTCTGAAAAGCCAAACCAACAATTAAATTCACAGGAGAATGGATTTTTAACATTTTTTTTAAGCGGAAGTCAATAATATGTTGTGCTATAAACAAAGCTTTAATCCAGGGTTACTCCAGATAACACAGTTATGTTTTGCAGTCAATAGTCCCCAAAAGCACATTAAGCTTGTATAGATGCCTGACTAAGATGGTGGCATATTTACAATGCATTTCACTGATTTCTATGTGCTTTTTCCTCTCCATCCAAGCAATAGCTTTTTTTCATCCCTATCCTAACAGCTGCAGCAATGGGGTTTGTTTCAGGCTTTGTTTGGGAGATTAAAACCATCTCAGTGTAATCTCTTTTTGTTTTATACACTGAAGGAAGCATTAGAGATGAAAATTAATGCCACAATGGATTTCATTAATCACACCAGGAGGCTTGGTTTGCTGTAGTAGGCACTTCCAGCAGAAGGTGCTCAAAATCAGTTTAAATATTAAACGCCCTCCTGTGTTTAAATAGCAATGATCAAATCTGTGCAATCCCAGCTCCTCTTGGGACAGGGGTTCTTTTAAAGGGGTCAATATTGTCCAAACCATCTCACCTTATGGTCAATCTCTCTTTCCAGCAATGTAAGCTTCTGTGGAACTGCAGGGACAAAAGGACTGGAAAAGTCAGTGCCTGGGGGAATTGCTGTGAGATAAAGGGGGTATCACTTCTGAGTCACCAGTGCAAAAGAAATCATAACGGTCATAAAGAGCCAACAGTTACTGTGGTGGGACAGGTGCTGGCAGCACGAGGCACCACTCTGCCCAGTCCTTGGAGAGTAGGTGCTCACCTTACAAAAAGCAACACTGCTGTTAACTGATGCTGCCAAGAAAAAGGCCAAGGATCAACAGGTCCCCCAAGCTGGGCTGCTGGGGTACATCCCCATGAAAGGCCAAGTCCCAGTGGCAGATGGCCAGAGGGAAGTTTGCATTCCTACAATTCATGTTCTAACTGTTACGGATAATCAGCAGCTCTCCAGGGCCTTGGGTCTGATGCGAGGCAGGAGCCAGCCCTGATTGAAGACTGCATCAGTCACCAACTGTCACAGCCAAAAGCATCCTTTGGACTGCTGCATACAGATGAACATGGTCTAAGTGAAGGAAAGGAAAGCAAGTCCCAACAAAGCAGTGTACAAAGAAAAATGCAGTATTATTCTTATAATTCCTTCCTGCAGAATTTAGGAATCAAAAGCACAAGTTTCCTTTAAAATGTTTTTTGTGCAATCGCTATTAAAGCCTTGCTTGAAATTAAAGTATAATCAGAAATTGAGGGAATGGGGTCTTAGCAAATGTGACAATGTACTGGTTTATGCGGCTGTATTCTGCCTCAGTCTCCCTTATGTACTGGAATCTAAGGAGATAGAAAATCGACAAAACCAAAACTGAAACCCCAACCAGTCCTGCCCCTAATAGAGGGAATAGTGCTGGGAGCTGAACTGACTACAACTCCCAACGTTCACTGAGGGTACCTTTAGGACAAATGTTACCCGAGATCATGCCAAAGAATCTGAAATTGAAAGCAAGCCCCGGTGGCTGTTGGAAGCTGTAGTCAGCTCTCCGGCGTGAACTACTGAGCACAAAGATCCCGAGAGCTGCTCTGGCACCCAAAAGAGCTCCTCTAGAGCTCTGGGGGAGCGGGAGACGAGCGGGGAGAACGCGCCGTGCCCCTCGGGGGTGCCAAGTTCCTTCTTTGGGCTTCCCCGATGTTTTGGGGGGATTTTTGGCCTGGGCCTGCGGCAGAAGGGACGAGACTTGCCCGTGGCAGCCGGGACCAGCAGGACCCGGTTTTCCCCGGGCCCGGTGGCGGTGGCTGCGCCGGCGGCAGCGCCGGTGGCCATGGCGGTGGCGATGCGCTGCCGGGGCCCGGCGCCGGGGGGCGGGGGCACCGGCTCAGGGCGGCGGCGTCC
>CM031871.1:11318107-11365875 GCA_018697195.1 Certhia americana
CCGCCGCCGGGTCAGCACCGGCGGAGGCGGACAGCGCCGGCGGCATGGAGCCGCCCGGGGCCGCCGCCCTGGAGCTGGCCCTGGAGGAGGAGCTGGCGCTGCTGGCCGCCGCCGGAGAGCCGCCGGAGCCGCCGCCCGCCGCCGCCGCCCGCGACCCCGAGCTGCTCTCGCTGATCCGGCAGAAGGAGAAGGACCTGGTGCTGGCGGCGCGGCTGGGCAAGGCGCTGCTGGAGCGCAACCAGGACATGAGCCGGCAGTACGAGAGGATGCACAAGGAGCTCACCGACAAGCTGGAGGTGAGGCCCCGCCGCGCTCCGCCCGCCCGGCCCCGGCCCCGGCCCGCGGGCTCTCCCCGCGCAACGCGGCCCCTTCCCCGGCGAGCGCCGGGGGCGGGCGGCGGGCACGGGCCCTGCCGAGCAGCCCACGGGACTCGCTGTGGCCGTGACGGGGAAGAAAGGGTCTGAGCAATGCTTGCGAGGCCTGGGGGAGGCAAAGCTGCCATTCTCCCCCGCTCCCCCCCGGCTAAGAGCCGGCGTGTGGGGCCGGGGCCGGGCTGCAGCTCCGCGCTCCGGAGGCTCCTGGAGGGGCTGTTCTGCCCCAGGACCACCTGGGAGAGATGTGCGCGGCTGATCTCGTCACAGAAATACCTCGGAAGTTAAATTTGCACAGCAGGTATTGAGCTACAGAGCATATGTGACCCTTATGCTTAAGCTGTTGCAGCTAAGGCTTTAGGCATGGCAGGAGGTAAGCCCTAATGATACGTCGCTGTTAGCTGTGTGCTCTGAAAAATGCCTACAGGTATCTGGAGAGAGCTGCTTGCCAGGAACTCGGGGGATTGAGCTATTTATTGATTTTTAAAGATAAAATAGAGCTGTTGCAAAGAAAAAGACTTGTGCAGGCAGCTTTTTTTGGAACAACTCTCTTGCACTATTGTGAGAGAGCCACAATTATTCACTCTTCCTCAGAGGTACTCTTGAAATTGTATTTCTTCCAATAGGTAATACTGCTTAGAAGGCTGAGAAAAGCCTCTCTCACCTTTCTGGAGTTTGAACAGTGCTGGATTAACATTTCAAGTCACAGCCCTAGACCAGTCCTTTCTGCACAGTCCTGCATATTCCTGTACTCCCTCATCACAGACTTAACATTTCTCAGGTTCAAGAGGATTTGTGAAATTACTGTATGCCCTTTGTTCTCCTGACAAAAATATCTCTCTCTTATTAAACTTGTCATTTTACCCCAGCTGATCCCTTACTCCTTGCAAGGGAATCTCTCTGCTTTTGCTATTCTTATAGAAAAATAGTGAAGGTGACATTTGCTCAAGTTGTTGCTTAGTGGCTCTGTTTATCAGATTAGAATTTCCCAGAGTATTAAAATTTGCCAGAGTGAATGTTTCCAGGCTGATCTTTAAAGCAAGAACAGATGTATGTGGTGTTGTGCTGACATGGTTTTCCTTAGGAGTTGGAGTAGAACCTTTCCTACCGTTAAAGGAAAACCACACAAGTTTAGGTACCCACCAAGCTGCCTCTTAGGGAGTTCAGGAGCATCAAATACCACGCACTGTTTGCAAAATGTAGAGATGCAAAGGAAAGGAGATAAATTATGACATTATAGTACTTCAGAATGTTTACCTCTGCTCTCACAGGCCCATTCAGAAGATAAATGAAGAGACTGTAAACATAACCAACTGTTTACATATTTTCATCCCATTACTATCGCCCTAACTTCCCAGTGGAATAACAGATTGCTATTTTCCGAGCTAACCATTTGAGAGGAGTTAGTGTTATCTACTTAAGAGTCATTTTTTTCCACTGGGTTTGGCAAATTTAACCCAGTGCTGCTTCACACACAAAAAAATTAAATTTCAACATTAATCTTCTAAAACACAAACTTGATTATCCGAGCCTCTGCAGATTAAATCTTGGCCTCCTCCTGTTGCCACTGAAGTGAATAAAATTTCACAATAAGCTTTTCAATTTCAGAGGAGCAGAGAGGAAGGACCCACAGCTGTTCCCTCCTTCCCTATGCTGAGAACTTTCTGAAGGTGACAAGAAGCAAAGTCTCAGATGAGATCCTTGGTGACAACCTGATATAATGATGTTTAAGTAGCACTTAGAAGGAGATGTTTTTTCCCTGTTCACAGTTCAGAATTGGTTACAAGAGCTCAGTGAAGCCTCTCCATTTCACAACAGCCAAGGTACTGGTCTGCTCTTTGGGTGCTTTGCTTCAAGATTAATTATGTTCTAGTTTTGTGGGGTTTATGGCATTCCTGCCATGCACCTACTGTGGCAAACCTTTCACTTCACAGCCTGAATTGAAATTCATTCCTAATCATGAAATTGAAGTTCTGTAATAAATTCTCATATGTGATCCTAGACAGTTTTATCCTCTGTAAGGGATTAAAACAGTTAATACTGCTGTTCCTCTGACACAGAGGAGCCTGCTGTGTCCAAGCATTTTACAGCATGAACCCTCTTTATCAGCTGGGAAACTCCCCCTTGCTTTCATCTCTTCAGATGAGGACCAGCCCAGCTCAGTTAAGTTGAAGAAAAGCTGTTTTCAGAAGAAAACATCTTCTAGAAAGCAGTTCTGTGTAAAAAATCAATGAGTAGCTGGTGAATGGAGAGACACTCAAGAAACACAAAACTCCCTACCAAGGAGAGCAGTTTGCCCTATCAGCACTACGTGCAGAAATCTCCTCTCCAGACCTGCAGCCCTGCAGGTGCTAGGTGAGGAAAGGCTAGGAGAAACGGCTGCTGGCAGAGGCAGGAGGGATCAGTCCACACATCTCATCTGGGTTATCCTCCTCTTTGCAACAGCCTCTCCGTGCCCCACTGCTCAGTTCTGGTTTCTCTGTCACAGCAGAATAAACTTGATATTCTTCACGTCCTTCTAACACCAGCCTTTGTGATGGCCATTTGTTGGGGCTGTCTGTAGTGGAGATTTTCTTTTGCAGTGAAGGACTAAAGTGCTTTTTAAATGATTGACAAAGCTTATCAGTGGCTTCTAAATCACATTTGGGTGTCTGGGGCACTTCAGCTGCAGTGCTGCTTCTCAGCAGGCTGAAGTTCCACTTTCCATTTAGAGAAGGCCCTGGATCTTTCTAAACGTTGCCTAGCAGTGAAAGAGGCAGAGCTATAAAAGACAGAATTTTCAGTGTGCTGCTGGAAGTGAAATTGTGGCTGCTTCAGCCACACTTGGACTACAAACAAGATTTCTTTGCAATGGTTGTCATGAGCCAGGTGCTGGGATCTCATGCCTACCTATTGCATTAAAGTATTTATATTACTGATTAGCTCACATTTGCATGCTCATTCTATTAGTGTCTGAAACATGGGGAAATCCCTGACTATGGGCCACTGTTTTTAATCAACTTTCCCTCATATTTAAGGTTTTTTTCTGAAAGTCTGGAATTTGCAGAAAGATCTGTAAGGGCACAAGCAACATGCTGCTACACTGAACTGGAAGGAGCACAGGAAAGGATCTGGGGATCAGGTGAAGAAAGAGAAAACATGGCATCTGTGTGGCAGAGGGAAAAAAGGTGGAAGATTAGCAACACACAGGCCAGAGGGCTGGAGAGGTTCTGGAGGGTTTTGACATTCAGACCTGCTCAGGAAGGTGACAGGGACCCTATGTGTCATCAGCAATAGGCACCCAGGGGAAACAGCCCCCTCACAGCCTCTGTTTCTTACAAGCAATAAAAAGCCACTTCACATAAATGCAGTGCAATTTTCTTTTCTGCCTAGCAGGTTTATTTTTCCCTCCTATCAGAAGTGCCATGGGAATTGTTCACCAGGGAACAATTCCCTTGGGAGAAATAGGCAAGTGCTCCCAGGATTTGGCCCAGTGGGTTTCTGTTCTTTTCTAAGACACATTCTTTAAAGAGTGAGGAATCTGATAGAGAGTAGCAGAAGATTATTCTGGGATCAGAGGACAACCAACAAAGAGAGACTCCTGTTTTTCAGGTTTCCCTGCTAATCCTGGGACATGCCCATGTCCCCAATCTGTGATTGTTCTGAATGTGTGTCTTCAGTCACCAGGGGAAATTCAAGCTCAGAGTTTTGGAGCAGGGATTCTTTCAAATGGGCACAACATAAATCTACTTTGACCTGATTTGCAGCTCTGTTTCACTCAAGCCCTCATTTAACTGAGCCTGTAAAACATGCAAAAGTTTCACCAGATTTGTGCTGTCCCTCATTTTCCAGACAATCCAAAGCAGAGCAGAGTCTCCAGAACTGAAAGTGATTTCTAAGAAACCTGAACCCAGAACATGCACATACATAACATCTATAGCAAAGTTTATTGCATCCGTTGCCATTCCAGAGCAGACTGCATCAAACAATGGAGTTACTGTGCACTATCAAACTCTCAGACAACTAATTAGGTCAGGAATAGAAGGAGCAAATGGATAGATGATTCAACTGTTGTTCATGAGACCCATATGACAGCAAGGATGCCTCATCTACATTCCTCACCAACAGTAAGGGTATACAGTTTGTGAATTTTGACTATAAAGGCAATTTTAAATGAATTATGCGATTGACCACTGAAATATTGCTTTGGAGTTAAGCTGGGCTCTGCTAAATCAATTGCTCTGTCTGACCTATATATTCTGCCTATTGACATGCAGCCTACTTTACTCTTTTGGCAGTTATTTCAGTAAAAATCCAATGTGCTGAACTCCAGTGGCCAAGGACAGGCCAATTGCTGGAAATGGAAAATGGCTTTAGTGCCAGTGCCCTGCCCTGATGTGGAATTGCCATCTCCATGGCATTGTTACTCACATAACCATCCTCTTTCCACACACAAAGTTTTAGCCTAGCATAGATGAGGAGAAGGAGACATTCACCTTTTTTCCCCTCCCTTCCTAACCTCTCCCATCATTTAGCACCTGGAACAAGAGAAACACGAATTGCGGCGGCGATTTGAGAACAAGGAGGGAGAGTGGGAAGGAAGGGTGTCTGAACTGGAGAGCGATGTGAAGCAGCTGCAGGACGAGCTGGAGAAGCAGCAGGTCCACCTGCGCGAGGCCGACCGCGAGAAGACGCGCGCTGTCCAGGAACTCTCCGAGCAGAACCAAAGACTCCTGGACCAGCTCAGCAGGGTGAGTCACCTGGGTGGCACAGCTGGGCGTGGGACAGGGTCCCAGCTCTGCTGTCATCCCTTGTCTGGGGCAAAGGAGTGGGAAAGCTCCCCCTTCCAGGGGAACAAATGGTTCTGCCTCTGGTCATGTTACACAGATGCCCCAATCAGACGTGTTGCCTTTAAACTGATTTTACACCTCTAAGGAGTGATGCATTTCTTTGGCAAAACAGTTGTGTTTCTGGGTTGAGTAGTCATTTACTGCATAGTTGTCTCTTTCAACTGTTTTTGTATCTAGAACTGATTTAGAAAATCTGTTTCTAATTTACTAATAGGCTGAACAAATGTAGCATGCAAGAAGAAGGCTAATCTGCAACAGTTGGGTGAAAGGCTTTTTGCAGGCCTCCCTTTTTTAAGATACATTGCCTATAATGTTGTAGCATTAAACATACCATGTCCTTCTCAGATGGTGTGTCACTACAGATAACTTTGCCATGGTTAGATGTGTGAGAACCTACTGAAATTCCTTGGAATGCCATGTTTCATCAAAGAGCTTAACTTGCCTCTGAAAGAAAGAGGATTTATTGTGAGGCTGCTACAAATCAGCCTAATTGACTGAATACTTGCAGCATGAGTTTCTTTCTGAGAGCAAAAGACTTAACAGTTTCTGCCTCCTTCCCCCAGAAGTTAACCTGTCTTCTGGCATTAAGAACCTTGATTTTTTTTCCTCCCCACTGGACAGTTAGTACAAGCCATAATTTTAATGCTTGAAAACACAATTATTCCAGCAGACGAAAGCATTTGCTTGTTATCAGTTGCTTGTTCCCAAAATAGCATAGAACAAAAACACACACACAGATTCGTGCTGAAGAGGCCCATCTCATGCTGTAAAGACATCTCAGACTAGATTCTGTCAGAGCTGAGTCTCTGGGGTGATACGGGGATTTTGCATGTGGGAGGGTAGACACCTCAACCACAGCACTATGATCAGAAGATTCTGAAGAGGGCCAGATGTACAGGTCTTCACTCAAGATGTGTGTGCAGTTGTCCTGGGCCTCTGGAGGTCAGAAGAACAAGTCTTGGGTATGACACTGTACTGACACTTTAGGAAATCATTCCTCATTCCACTGTAGATTTTCTTGTCAAGGATTAAAAAACCCACTTATTCCAGTTTGGATAACTGGGTTTAAAAAGAAAATCAAAAAACAAAACCAAAAACAAACAAACAAACAAAAAAAACAAAACAAAAAACAAACCAAAACAACCCCCCCAAAACAAAACAACAAGAAACCCCACAAAATACCCCAAAACAAAGCAAAAAAAACCTCAAAAATATACCTCAGGAATCTTTGTTACCTCAGGAATGTTGCTAAGTTTATCCATGTTATTAAAGCAATGTGTCCCAAGTGAGCTACAGATCTTTCACCTTTTCTCTGGACAGAGCATATTCCACATAAGCCATGGGTGAGAGTTTCCACCCAAGATTACACAAGCCCTGTATTGTGTCAGGTTTCTTATCCAGGGCTAAGAACTTGGCTCCCATCAGATCTGGTGACTCAATGATTTCTGTGTACGTATGATTTCTGTCACTGGCTGGGGAATGTCAGATTTGTTATGGTCCCAGCAGAAGCATAAACTGGAAGTATAGACTAGAAGGTAGGAGAGGCAAACCAGACAGCTTGTTTTGGGCTTTTAAACCACATGGGATTATCCTCACATGATACTTGTGCTACAGGAACCTCTCACAGCCAGATGCTCAGAAAGCCACTCCACAAAGCCTTGTCAGAGGAACCACCAAGTTCCTCTGGCATGCATGTGGTGTCCAGGCATGGGTTTTGTTCCCTTAACTCCCTATTAGTGCCAGAAATGGTCTTCATTGACCCACTTCAGAACTGCCACATTCAAAAATGCTGAGTATTGGTGCTGCCCTTCCCATTCCAGCCCAGCCCTGCTCCCAGCTTGGAGGACAGTTTTTCTCCAATGCAGATAAGCTCTGATAGAGACAGAGCTGATGTTTGCTGAGGCATGATTCAGTGCTCATTGAGTTTGTCACCTGGCCAAAACTTGCCTGTAACTCAAATACAGCAGTGGGCATAGCAAGAGTGTAAACAGTCTTCCTACAGTCAGGAAAACCTGGAAAATTTGAAAGACAGTGGAGAACAATCTGTTGTCATTCTCAGGGCTTTAGCTGAGGCTTTTTAAAATCCCAGCATTATATTAGCACTTGATTCCTGGCTGCTTAATATTCCATATTTGCTGCTCCATAGTGTATTTGCAGTCTCCTGTGTCTGGTCTCTTATTCTGAAAAGGTTACACATGTAATCCCTGAGGGAGTGGCACTGCCTAAACCCTGCACCCATCTACTTCTGGCTCCTGTTACCACTTAGGCTTCCAATTAATAAAAAGGACAAATAAGAGCTGTGTGGACGTGCTTGCCCATGGTCATACTGCCAGAGGCTGGAGTCTTGCCTGGGATCATGAACTGAGATGAAGCATCATGATTCCTTGGGAGAGGAAAAATCCTACAAAGAGGTGCTGTTACAACTTCTGTGACCTTAAGGTGTTGCTGTATCCTCCTTGTGTTTGTGGTTCTGCATTTGTGTGTGGGTTGTTTGGGAGCAGAGGGTTATGAGAAGTCTGGGATAAGGTGATGAAAGCCTGATTCAGAGCCTCAAGTCTGCCCCATCCAACACTATATCGTGCTTCACTCACAGGACACAAACACAGGCTTCTCTCTAGTAGAGTCATTCTATACTAGTAGGTACTGGCTCCTTAAATTTGAATTTCTACAGTTTTCAGCAATTAACACCTCCTGGCCCCATTTAACAACACTTAATCATCTCTCTCCTGGAGAAGGTATCCCCTTGGCACTAGGCTCTGTGTGTTGAATGACAGTCAGCCTCAGGAGCTGCCAGCCCACATGGTCCTGCTTGTTTCTTCTGGATTCCCTGGGCTTCAGGTTCTTTTACCTCAAAGCAGGGCAGCAGCCACCCTCTCCTTCATCCTGCCCCTCCTCCTTCCTGCTGCTGCCATACTTTCACCAAGTAATTAGTCTTTAGGACTTTTTTTAACCCTGCCTTCCCCAGAGATGGAAAGCCAACACATCCTCACTTTGTCTAAACCTAGCACAAATGCCAACCAAGCAAGCACACACACCCACACAAGGACAGCAAGGGGACCTCTGTCCTGCAATTAATGCCTGGGACTGAAAAAAATCCGTCATCAGTTCTAGCAAAGAATGATAAGGAAACTCAAGGATAGGAATTTTAAGTCTATTCCAGTATCTAAAAATTAGACTCTTGCCTCTGTCACCAAGAGGCTAAAATAAGGTCCTTGACATGGTTTGAGGTCTTCCAATGAGGTGGTGATATAGGAGAACTTTAAATATCTAATAATAGTAAGTAGGCTGTAAGGAACTTTGCCTCCTCTTGAAGTACAGCCTTTGGTTCTCTGCCTTTAACAGAAAAAAGATACTGCCTGAGGTTAGAACAGCATTAAGCCGTGGGGAAAATTTGGTTGGCTGGACTGGGAGCACATAGTGAAAGACGTGCTTGAAATGCCAAAGAGCAAGTTTAAGACCTCCACAGTATTTTTTAATTTGCTACATGATGATTAAAATCCCTTCTGCACATTGCTTTGATTTCCCTCCCCCTGCCTCAGCACAGCAAAGGGTGCAGGAGTTCTCATCAGTGTGTCCACACCAAGCTAAATGCCAAGTTTACCAAGGAGAACTGCAGAGCTCCTCATGAGCAGCATGCCAGGGTACAGACCACTCACCAGAACTGCTCAGAGCTGAAGTATAGGAGGCAAAGAACAGTTCTGCTGAGAAAGTCAAGGCTTGGGAATTATTACATGTTCTGTTTGCAGCTCCTTCAGTCTCTCCCATCTGTTTCAGTTCCCCACTAAGATAAAAAAAGAAAAAGAAAAAAGAAAAAAACACAAAAACCACAATCCTATGCTTTCTGTCCTTTTATGGGGGAGTGTGTATAGGGAAAGGTCTCTTCTTCCATGTACCCACAGCAGGTAACACAGCAAGAGTCCTGTCCCCACCCCTGGGCTTCTAGGAGTTACTAATGCAAATAATAATAACAAGCAGTCATCTTCCTATAATGAGGCAACATATTACTACTTTGTCAGGAAGTGAATGAAAAAAGACTTCCACGCTGTTTCTGAGTGCCTTCACCAGATGGCTTTCCCACACATTTCCTGCTCCCCAGCTCTGGCTCCTGGAGCTGTTTGCTTCGTGTAGCTCGGGCGAGGCTCATCCTTCCCGGTTCAGCTGGGCTTCTTTTATGGTACGTGGAGCACAGGGGAGCACTTTCACAATGTCAGGCTCTTCAGTTTTTGCAATGCAAATCTGTTTCCCGGGGCAGTGGAAGAGTGTCATCTTTCGCTGCTGAAACAGCTCCTTGTGTTTAGAGAGGAGCACTGGGCTGCTGTGGCATCCCTCAGAGGGGCCCTCAATCACCAACCCCTTAGATTCACTCAGCATAGCATGCTGCTATAAAGAATGAGGTGTTTCAGTCAATCCCTCTGCTACAGCAAGAACAGGAGCAGCCAGCCCACAATTCTCCAAAGGAGGTATTATTTACTAACCACAAAATCCTCCTTTCAGTAATGTTTCAGTTGAAGTTTCTCATTTCGTGCTCTAACATGCAGCATGTTAGAGAACTGGCAGGCACTGCCTGGCTTTGCTTTGAAAGAAACAGGGTTTTATTTAAGAACAAGCTGATCATACTGTATTCTCCTTTCCAAATTATTTGTATTTTAAATACATCCTTTTATGGTTAAGAACACACAAGGGAGGCAGGTCTGTTAGTTATTTATTTAAAGAGATTTTTCTGAATGGTTGGTTGCTGGGTCTATCAGCATAGGAACAAAGTTGGTATTAAGAAATTCAGATTATTCACTGAAAAAGAAAGTTATTGGAGGAAGTGTGCTGGGCAAGATGCACTGCTTTTGCAGTGCTAGAGATTTGTAGCAATTATACTACGAATTATGTCTTTAATTCCTTATTTTGTCCATACAGATTCTTAATGCAAGCCTTCTTATGTTTCTTGTTTATTAAGTTGTCTGCAATAGCCCAGTGGGGTCTGTTGGGAGCTCCATCCTTAGCACAGAGGCAAGGCAGGCTGAATTTAAGTCCTGCTTCAGGGATTTTTTTTTTTAACCAGACAAAGATCCTGAGTGAACCTGGGCTAAAGAAGAGTTGCTTTGACTATCTCTGCATTTCAAGGTGCAGACCAGCCACTACACTGAATTGCTTTTCATAAAGACACTCCAGTTTTTGCTCTTCACAGTGTTTACTGGACCTATTCAGTGAGTAGCTTATTATAAGGAACTCTACACTGAACTCCTCAAGCACAGAGTCCTGCATAGCAAATCTTCACCTGTATCACCACTGTACAGTCTAAATTCAATAGAAGGGGGAGACTGCAGGAGGAAAGGCAGCACTGCTTCCTGTTGAAGGGGCTGAAATACCTGCTTGTCACGGCAGCTTTGGTGGGGCTGCTCATTCCTTGGGGGAAGGCAGACAGCCCTTGAGCACTGCTTTGTGCCTAGCATAAGGCTCACTCATGTCACACATGCTGAGAGGAAACAGACACCAGCACCAGACAGCCAAACACTGATTCCAGCAAACCTTCCAGTAACCTCATTCCCCAGCTCCCCACCCCTCTGGAGCATCAGCAGATCCTCACGCCACATAGCCAGATCCCTGATCACCCAGGGAATACTAATGAGACAGGCTCCTTCTCTCCAGTTGCTTCTCCTCTAGCAGAGAGCACTTGTTAATAATTCAGCTTCATGCCACATCAGGCCTGGAGCACTGAGGCTTTCCATGCTAAAGCTGTAAATATAGGACGTGACTGCAGCTGCGTGTTCTCGCCTGCAGAGTCCTTCAATGAAATGATTCAGTGTCCTACAAGGTAATGGAGAAACACCTTGAGGTCACTGCTGAGTGGCACTTACCCACCATCCCTCTGGGAGAGCAAGGAGAAAGGCTCAACTCTCTGCTGAGAGTCAGTCCAAACCTGCAGCACCCTGGTAACCCCATTTTAGGACACACAGAGCTTTGGGACCCAACAAGAACAGGGCCATCCGGGTATCAAGGAATAAATACAGGAAGTGCCAAAAGAAGTAATTTCAGCAAACATGAGGGGGAGCACCCCTGCAGAATATGCCCAAGGATTTTGCACACACTCATTTAATGAAAGATTTTTGCCCTTGAGTCCTTTGGTTTAAATGCTGATGAGTTACACACTTAGGGAGTGGGCAGAAAGGGAATGGGCTGTAGTCATAGGACAAGGGTAATGGGGACAAATTAAAGAAGAGAAATTTAAGTATTAGAAAGAAATTCTCTCCTGTGAAGAGAGAGAAGGTGAGACACTGGAGCAGGTTGCCTAATGAGGTTGTGGCTGTCCCAACCCTGGAAATGTTCAAAACCAGGCTGGATGGGGCTTGGAACAACCTGGTCTAGTGGGAGGATTCCCTGCCTGTGGCAGAGGGAGTTGGGACTAGATGATTTGTAAGGTCCATTGGTCCATTGCAATCCCTTAATATTTTGTGCTTCTATGAAAGCTGTGCATGGAATAAAACAGGGGCTAATGAATAGCAAAGCCCTCCCTAGGAAAAGGATTCAACTACTATTAAGGTTAGGAAAAAAAAAAAAAGTGCTACTGTTAAGGCAGTGTAATTACACAAATCACTGCTCCTGGGCAAAAGGATGGCATCCCTGGGTCCCAGGGGCTGGTGGGACCCTCATCCTCCTCTGGGGCAGCGGAGCATCCCCTCCATCCCCGGGGACCCCTCGCTGGTTGCTGGATGACAGCAAGGCATGTCCCAGCTGGTGATGTTGCCGTGGCAACCGGGTGTGATTTCTCTGCTTGTAATGCCACGACAGTCAGGGACACGCAGGGAGACGCACTTGTGACGTCCGCGGCGGGCGGGCGGTGGCCGCAGCCCGTCTGCCACCCCCGTGGGCTCGGCTCGCTTCCAGGACCTGTTCCCGCATCCCCCGCGGGCCCCTCCCCACCCTTCCTCCTCTGCTCACGGCAATTTCCCCCCCAGAATCGCGCTGGACCAGCCCAAGGCAGTCTTGTTGTCTGTACCACCCACAATGAGATGTACATCCCGAGCCTGCTGGGCGACAGGTAAATATTTTATATCCTGGGTGAAAAGAGCCCCCTGTGAGCAGATCAGTGAACCCACACAGGGTGACCCTGCCAGGGCTTGGCACAGAGCATCTCCCGGGAACCCAGCTTGGGACATGGTACCAGAAATGATTGTCTGCCTGAGCCACTGAGCCTCCAGGCTGTGCATGGCTCATCAACCACCCTCAGAGGCTCGAGGTGGACGGAGCAGCAGAGGCTGCCCCGGGAGACATCACAGAGCCACACCTCCTGTGCCACTACCACCCCCTTTCACTGGGCAGCACATCTGCAGGAATGAGTGTCCAGAGCACTCTTGGACAAATACATGAAGGTGAAAAGCCAAGCTCATAGACCAGCTTTCTCCTCCAGTAAGTGGTCCTAGAAGAGATTTCAAAAGTTCATGCAAGGCCTCTGTCTTGAGACATCAGCAGCAACACTAATCTGTGAACATCTGAAAGCCAAAATCCAACATCAAACTGAAACTGAACTTGTCCTGGAGTAAGAAGATAAAATTCTGAATGAGTCCTTTCCTCCCCTCTTGCACTGCACTAAAAATTTCAAGTGGCTATTCTGTTTACATCCAGGTTGTTTATTGGAATTGTTTTATGATGCAGTAGCTCTGAGGTAGGAACACATGGGCAGAAGAAATTTTTTCAAAATATTTCTGCTTATTCACACTTGCTGTAAACACTTCCTCCAGGAGATTCTAGAAAGTAGGACACAGAAGGTGTTTGTATCCAGCCACTGCATTACTAGCTAGAATCTGAGACAAACAGGATTGAAAGCTTTGCAAACAGCTACATAAGAAAAAAAACAATTAAAAGCTTTTGATCTTTAAAGACCCATTCTGGGTTATAAAGTTTGCGCACCTTATAATGAAAGTCTTCAAATTCCTTCTTTTTTTCAAGTAGGCTTGCTTTTTATAAAGGCAAATTAGTAGACAATAGCTCAAGAGGGAAGTCTCTTCTACACTGGGGGGGGGGGGGGGGTTTGCCAGCTGTATTGGGTACTCTGATTACCCATGAAATCAGAGGCCTCTTGCAAACTGCCTAGAGCTTAACCAGCATTTTGTTTAGAATGGCATTTAGCAGAACTCAGTTTATTGTGAGCAGAGATACAGGATCAGCAAGATATTCTTGTTGATTTCTGGTGGCCACAATGCAATACAGAGCTAGCTCCTGCTTGGCAGCACCACCACAGGGATGGGAAATGCCACCTCAGATGGGGACACAACAGTATCCAGGGGCAAGGGTAAAATAGGAAACAACTGACAGATGAGGACATAAGTCAAGTGACCTGCATGTCAGAGCAACTAGAATAAAAAATTGCTCATAAGCAGCCCAAGAGAGCATTTAATTTGGAGGAGATACAGGCTGTATTCACAATCTCAGTAGTTATCCTTCTGCAGAATCTCAGTTCTGTAGGTGCCAAGACCTGCAACAGATTTCCATCATGAATGGGATCCCCTTCAGTGTTTGAGGGGGGACTGCTAAGGTCAGAAGTGTTGGGAACAATTCCATTAACTGTTCTTGCCCTCTCCTAACTTCTTCCCTGGAAAGTTCTAATGTTGAAGCATGGAAAGAATATCTTTAAAAGGAAGGATTGCTTGGATAGTTTCAGCTGGGTTATGACTCTCCCAAGATTAGGACAGTAATGCAGATGTGTCATAGATATAGAGCTTTCACAGAATAGTTACAAGATCTGCAGATGTTTGGGTAACTACAGCATCCAGCTCATTGGATTTGCCCCTTTAATGGAATCCTTCAGTTCCTTTGCACTTCAGTGCACCGAGATAACGAAATTAACCTTGTGATTGCTTTGTTCTCTACATCCTTTAATGTCTGTTCCTGAATCCACTTCCAGACTTGGCACAGTTTTGTAGTGACAGGGGTGCTCTTAGAAAGCTGTTCCATTTGGCAACTATTTAGCCTGAGCTGTTGCTGGTTACTTGTTGAACAAAGCACCATTGTACTTGGCTGTCCACAAGCTCAGATCCAGGAAAATGGAAATCTTTTACAATTCAGGTGTAGAGCAGCAGATTTGTCACTCATACCAGGACCATTAGACAGGTACAAACCTTAAGACTTGCTGGAGGGAATGGTCTCTATTTATAGAAGAGATCCATAATCACAATTGCCTTTGCAGCTGAAGTGTTTCAGGACAAATTTCAAGAGAAGGGCACCTTTTGAAGAAGTACCTAAAGAGTTCTCCATTGTTTCTTTACTTGGTTAGCAAGTGATTGGCATAGATTTTATTGGAACACCAGGAAACTGAGGAACTGGCAGACTAGGCAGTAATTGTCAATGTAAACCAATAAACAAGACCCTAGTGAATGAAAAATCTCCTCTCCACTCAGGCAGAATACACAAGAGTTTGAGCTTTTCTCTTGATCTTGCAGAATGGGGATGAACTGGAGTGGGGCTTTTTATTTGTCTTTAAGGTGTGGAATAGGAATTTAGTGCTCTATGTTCCACACTGACAGCAATGACAGGGTAAAGCTAGTGCTCAGATATTACTCCTTGACCAAGTATAAGCTTTATTCTCCATGTCCCTTACATAAACGGCAATATGGATAAATTGCAGGATAAGAATTAGACTGATACTAAAAAATAACCAGCTGTAAGTTTGGCTGAGTAGAGAAGATGGCCCAGAGAATCTACAAGGTCTCCACCAAAGGAAACTTCTGGGAAGTGTCCAAGTAGACACCAGTCAGGGAAGGCTGGCCAATTTTTGCACTGATATGAGAAGAACTAGGCAAAGTTAAGTCTGAAAGAGATATTCTGAGGTTTCCCTTTTATGTAGGCAAAAGTTTGACTAACATCAGGTCACGTCTTCTTGCTATTTATGAATACTAAAGAATGAGGCAGAGAAGCCTGAGGGAATACTCACAAGGAATGAGTAATCTCAAAGGCTTTGGAACTGACTTGCATTTTAACTCTACATGAACAAAGTAACAAAAGGGTGAAAACAAATGTAAACAGGGCATTATTCAAAATGCTTGAATAGACTCAGATTTTCTGGGAGTCATACTTTTCAACAGATTTATGTTTAGAAGTCAAATGAGAAAGCCTGGAATGACCATGCTTGTTCAAAAGAGATCATTGGTAGAATATAACAGGGTGATATTTGTCTAAATAACATCTATTGATCAGCTGTGAAGTAGCACAGGGATTTGCCAACTCAAATTATTCCTGTAAGTTTGCCTCTATTTCAGAGAGATTTATTTCCCTAGGCTTTACTGGATGTTGCACTTCACTTTGTGCACAAATTCTCCCTAAATGTTATGCTGCTTAGCCTTTATTTCCCTCTCCACCTTAGCACAAGGGACCAGACTCTTCGTGAAGTAAACTCATAAATATTTAAAGCTTTAAGGGGTCCAGGCAAATGCATATGAAATTGATGATTTCATTAATGCCACCTCTTCCTGGGGCCTTCCTGTGCCTGAGGCACTGCTGCCATGGGCACAAGCCTTCACCCTGCAGAGCTGCAGACAAGGAGGGGGCTCCTAGGCTTGGGCTGCTTTATCAGCAGAAGCTGCAATAAACCAGTTCAGGCATTATCCAATCCAGCAGCTCAGTTAATCTCTGCTTACCCAGATTAACTCTGGCATCACGAGACACAGCCCATCAGCTGCAGGCTGGCTCTCAGCATCTCCCTCCTTTCAAAGGAGTTATTTGCATCAGGCATTCAAAACTTGGGAAATTCCTTCTGTCTTCCCATCCTGCTTAATCCTCCACCAAGAGACAGTATCAGAGACTAAGAAGGTCAGACTGGGGGAGAGGGAAGGAGACAGGCAGCTTTCTCCTTCATTGCACATCACTGCCTCACCTCAGCACAGGAAGAGAAGATTTGCCCAGCATGGGACAGCTCCAGATCACACAGCTTTAGTGGTCCTGGTCCCAGACATGGGCCTCCTCCAAAAATCTGACCCCTTCCATGGCCAGGGAACACCCTGCCAAGAAAGTATTTTGCTGTGTGAAACCATCAGTGCAGAAGCCTTTCTAAACACAAACTTGTTCAAATGAAGATATTAACTCTCTGGCTTCTTTTAATCTCCATAAGCAGAGCTATAAGCCACCCCAGGTCAGGAAAAGTGGCACAATTGACTAAAATTCCTCTCTGGACCCACATACCAAGTAGGCCATGGTGCTAACCCTGTGCACAACTCAGTAAACGTGACACAAGCACCCAGAGTCAGGTGTCTGTGGTGCAGCTGGGCTCACCCTGCAGGGTGGAGGAATGAGCTGGCTGTCTGCAAAGCCACTGACAAAGCACACACATCTCCATGCCTGTGAGTATCTGTACACCACCACCTCCACTCTTCCTTCCCCTCACACCACTTAGCATCCGAGACCTTTGCGTGAGGCACCTGCAAGTGTTGCAAGCACAGGGAGTGGACAGTTTTCATTAAGCTTCTGTCAGACTGAAACAGTTTCTTTACACTGTTTATCCTTGTGTGTGCTCTGCTGATGCCACGGAGTGCAGGTGGGTGGACAGGAAACTCACAGCACTGCAAAAGCCTTGTCTGCCCCTCCCCATGATGCCTTGGAGTGGCTACCTAGAACAGAGGCTGGACAAGATTAAGAGAGTAAGTATTTATTAAAGGCCTTCAATAGATATACCTTGGGCAGCCAAAAGCCTCCCGAGGCTGAGGCTACACCCAAGATGGATGATGGTCACAAGCTTTTCAGACAGAAATAAGTTTGGTCCTTTTGCATACCAGGGCTTCATCCTTCAATTACAGTTCAGGCAATAAAGTCACATACCCTCAGTGTACTCCACCCCAATTCACTTCTGTTTATACTTTTCAGGGCCTGAGGCTGTGAGGTGTCCTTGAGTTTTAGACCTAGAGGAATTGTTTCGTCTGACTAAAATGTGAAGACAGTAGTTAATACTTTAATTGGAGTTTAGAGTTATACACTAATGCAGTACAGGATTTCAAAAATATAAGGGCTAAAATCTTCAAGCATCACCCACAGCACTGGATGAGGCCACCACAGGATAAAAGGAAAAACCAAGGCCAAGCTGTTTCTGCTTTAATTTCACAGGGACATTTTTTGCATGTGTGCCAGTCCTCCATATTCATCACAGAAGAGGTAGTACTTCAAAGGCACTCAAATAATCACTTCTTGGTGCATTCCTCCAGCATCGTTAGGCAAATGTCCATAAATACCCTTCTCACATATCTTGTTTCACTCAGATTATCCTTGTCTCCTTGGCAACTGTCAGATGATGCATAATGCTAGCAGGGATTAGCCCCAATGAGCCTTATAACCCTCGTGTAAATTCCGACTCTGTGAAGGGACCTGGCCAAAACACTCCTTTCCTGGTAATGTTTAATTGTTGCCATAAAAAATATTAAATCCTAGACCCTTTCAGCAAACCTGAGAAAAGGTGAAAACCAGTAGAGAGCTTTTTAACTGGTAGTATTTGTCTTGTCCTCCAAATAAATAAATTTGAGACATGGATATACTTGGTGTTTCACAGCTTGATATGTAAAGCTGTATTTTGAATCAGTACTTGTGAGAAAGCTTGTGCCGAAAACTTGGCTCTAATAACTTTATCTCCTTTGTCCCTTGTTGTCAGTGGGATCACACTGGGAAATTCCAAATCCCTGCAAGAGTTTAACAAAATTATGCTACACTTTAATCTGTTAATTTCTGAAAACTCTCCGGGGTTCAGGTCATTTGGTGTGCACACAGTGTCTGACATGGGTTGTACTGAGACTTTCTGCTCTGAGCAAGCAGCTCTGGGCTGCACCCTCATGCCCCACTGCTCAGGCAGACAAAAGCATGACCAAAGCATCAAGTCAAGGACCTTCAACATGTGCTCCACTTGCATGAAGCTTGTCTCTACTCCACATGATATGTGGGTCTGCTGAGGAAGAAATTCATTGTTTCCTGTGGCATCCTGGGCACCCAAAGCCAGCTTTTGCCATGTGTGGCACTGACATGAGACCTGTCTCCACACAGGGGATGCAGAGAGTGCCAGTGCATGGAGCTGAGCAGCACTGCATTACATACAAGTGTTTAGAGTTGAAGATGCAAGTGATAAAAGCCTACCTGTGCTGCAGTAGTGACATGGTTAAACCACTTGTTCCTTCATTAGTCCACTCAGTTCTTTTTAATTTTCCAAACTGGGGATATCTACTCTAATTCAACAGAACAACAAAAAATATCTCTAAGCAGAGCCAAGGAAAGGAGGCTGAAATCAGTTTCAGCCTCAAGAACAAAACCAAATCCAGACATACTACAGCAGAAATAATACTATTTCTGTAATTAAGCAAACAAATCTCTGGCATAGCATTGTGTCTAAAAATGAATTCAACAATGTGCCATGGCTAATGTCTCTTAGACTAATCAGCTAGAGAGAGCTGAGAGAGGAGGGGGAAAAGCATTCCAGGAGGTAGGTCAGCAAACAGCCAAGCCAAAGGGCGATGGGGAAGTCTGCGTAGGCAGGGCAGTTACAGAGAAAAGAAAACCCAAGTCTTGGCACAGGCTGGTTAACAGTGATGCAACCTGATTTTTTTGCATGCTTGTGTGGACCTGTTTGCTCCCCAGCCATCTGCCAGCTCCAGCACACACCTCACTGCATGCAAGACTTGCAAGGAGGGGGAAAAGGGCTCAGTGGCTTAAGGCAGGTGATTTTCAGCACAGATAGGATAAAAGCCCTCCTAACTCACTCACATGTCTATGTGCTGGCAGAAGCTCTAAGCAGCACCATTTTAGACACTCCAGCACACAGCAGGTGCTCAGGAGATTTAGTACTGCTACCACTGGCTTGTGCACATAGAGAAATTCAGCTACAGCAGCAGGAGTAATAAAAACTGCTGAGAGCTGAATACCACAGTCTCCTCTGTCACTGGTCACATTACTCTTGATTTCAGGCAGCAAGAGGAAGTTAATCATTTATGTGCAGCAAAGCTAGGGAAGATCCCAGTTTAAAATCCTACTGTAGTAGCAGAAGAAATGGAGTAGGATCAGGCCACGATCAAGCGCAGGAGAATCCACACACACTCAGGAAGGACAGCCCTCTGCTGAAGATAAGGTGATAAACGAACTTACCTGAAAAGCAACAAAGGTTGCCACAGGTTAAGTATGAGCATGCTCAAACAGGGCTTTGGAAATGAAGCACATTCCCAACAGTACTTGTCAGGGAGTCTTTGAAGCTGAAGAACAGCCACTGTCACAACACTTTTGACGTGTTTTTCTTTGTTGTACTTTACATATGGTCTCCTGTTCCTTTCTTTGGCCTTAGGTAGGGCCAAAAGGTACATGCACAGGGTACATGTCATTGGTACTGACTTCTGCTTAAAACCACTGGAGCCAAAAGCAACAATATTTTCCCTCAAGGGCAGCTGTAGGTCTTTACAAACTGTGCCTCTCCAAGACAAATCACTGAGGGTGAACAGGGAGCTTTGGTGAAGGAAGGAGGTATGCTTCTTACCAGCCAAAATCTTAGCTGTGAAACCTTCACAGAGAAAAGAGCTCTTTTCTCAGCATCAGACACAGGACAGGCTGCTAATTCTTCCTGTGCAGTGTTTCCCAGTGCTTACAGGTGCTGGTTTGCAGGCAGCCCCATGCCAGGGCTGTGGGTCAGTCCCAGGCCTGCCTGGCACCTGCTCCAGCTCAGCCCAGGTTTACTGAGAGCTGGCTGTGTCTGCATGGAGTCAGCTGTCAGAAAGCCACAGCCTCCATGCCAAAAAAACACAGCTTGAGTGACTCTTAGCCTCTAAGCAGCATTTTAGACAGTGGGGGAAAGGGCTTTCAGTTGAATGACACCTGACCTGGATTTGCAAAACCATGGCTTCAGGTACAAGTCTGAGTCTAACATGTTTGTACCAAACTGGCTGCCCACAGCCAAGCACAGTTTTTGTAACATTTCAGTGGACTCTCTCCCAGGTAGTTACTCTAACAGAGCTACTGGGATGTTGCTGCAGCAGGTTTTTCTTCCTCTGATAACAATGCACTTCTTTTCCATCAGAAAAATAGCTACAGACAGGAAGGGTTTGTGACTGAGGCACATACAGGGCCATTCACACTTTACCTTTAGTGATATTCAGATACACTGGAGCTCATACAGAGAGGGTTTCTTTCCAGTCCCTGGTAATGATTCCCCTGCATGTGTATGATTTGGCAGAGTATAGTATATTTTATATGCCATCCCACAGCATGTGCTGCACCCACCTCATTTTTCAGCTACGTTTCCTCTCCACATCTACTTGCTTTAATTTTTATTTCCAAGCACAGCTTTTTGTAGGACTTTAAGTACCAAAATGCCAGTGAGATGGCCAAAAGCTGTTATTTAAATAAAATTCACGCAAGAGCATTTTAAAAGCAAGATTGTAGGAGGACAAAGCTGCAAGGAGAGATCCATATTTCCAGCCACAGCTACAGCTGTGCAGTCTCTCCAGAGGAGCACCTCACCTGCCAGGCTGCCACATGCATAAGATCTGGCCACTTGCTGAAGTACTCAGAAGCTTCCCAAAAAGCTGGGTTACAGGTGTTGTTTGGAAAATTCATCTTCAGCTTTGAATACACCGGCTGTGAATTTAGGCTCTTGCTCACACTAGAAATTACTATTGCATGTTTGTCCCTACGTACAGCTGGGGAGGTGCAGACTGCTCTGAAGGCCAAGCCCTGCCCTGAGGATCTGGGAATTAAAGACCTAATCCCCTCAGTGATTACATCTGTGCACTGCATAGAAGGTAAACATGCTGTGTTCCAGCATCTGCTGCACCTGTGTCCACAGGCTCAACCTGGGTGGGAACAGAGCAAAGCTGGGCTAAAAGGAAACAGAATTCCTGTATTTATTACCCATGTTAATGCACTAAGTATAGATTCAGCTTCAGCAGATCAAAGTGCTCAGATGTTATTACTAACACATTGTAATTATCTTTTGTCAGCGATCACCAAGAGCAAGGTCTGCCTTGTGCTCAAAGTCTGCTCCAAAGACCTTATGCTCTAAACAGAGCTTTTCATGCTGCCAAGAGGGAGAACAATTCAGAAATAGCTGGAGGCTGCCGTAGTACAGGAGGAAGCACTGCTAAGTTAAATGGTATCTCACTATAAGCTTTTTGTCTGCAGGCATTCAGCACAGTTCTTTTGTGTTTAGAAGGACAGATCAAATACTAGCTGACCAAGAAATATTTTTCAAGTAAAGTGTTAACTTAACAGCTCCAGAACGATCCTTTAAGAACATAGATTTGTACCTTTTTATTTAAGTGTTGGAATGTGACATGCTGCCATATGAGTTTGATGGTTTGGGTTTTTTCCAAAACTTTGTGGTGGACTTGCTCATTTTTATGGCATTCACTTTCCATTTACGACCCTATTGAACCTATCTGTGGTTAAAACATTTAGTGAAGAGGAAACTTCAGTGGAATAGTTCGAAGCTGTAGCTTTCACCCTGGCCAATAGTCACTAGAGGGTTTGGATTTCCTTATTTTTCCACAGAGAGCAGCCACAAGATCTGCTGTACTGGCTATGAGAAATCAGCCTTCTGCACAAAACACTTTCACATCTTGCTTTAGTCAAGCCAAGCTCCAAAAACCACTTCTTAGCTCTTCTTCCTCTCACTTTTGAAATAAATTTATCAAGTTTTAAAGGAAATGAGCAAACACACATGAGCACCATTTTTAAGAAACAGCTTGATAGAAGTTATTTGGAATCTAACTTTGCAGGGACTTAAAAGCTAATAAAACATCTCCAGGTCAATCTGCCATAAAATTTAAATACACATTTGAGAAATGTTTTCTCTCTTCCTGTCTGAAGGCTTCCTGGAAGAGTTTAATATATTTTAAACCAGCTCCTTAAATTTTGACCCATCTCTTTTAGCACTCACTCATTTCACATATGGACACAACTGTTTTCATGCACTCAGACATGCTTGTAACTGCAGGTTTAAGTATCAAGTCTGCACATACTGGAAAACTTTTGGCTTGTATTTACTACAAATAAATCCCAAAATACTATATTGTGAGCTTAACAAGGTATAGACATGAAGATTTCAAGAGCAGGCAGAGCTGCTAGTCTGCCATCATGTATTAGATATCCCCAATAGAACTTAGTTAATTTGCCTTGAAATGAAGGAGAGAGAGTGCTTAAAGCCAGAGCAAGAGACTTTAAGAAGTTTAATTATTGTCTTTTTCTTTCAGGCACAACCATTTGAGTTTGAACACCTCCAGGTTTAAGGTCTTAAGACTAAAATGATTTCATAAAAAAATGAATTTGAGAATGGAGATTGGCTCTCCTGACTTCAGGCTACCATGGAAAGACAACAAAGACTCTAAGAGCAGGAGGGAATTTTATATTTCTTTGTCTCCACCACTGTTACCTTCTTAATTGTTCAGAAGGTTTTAATGACCAGATTAAGTATTCATGTTTCCAGTTCAGTTATTTCCAAGCAAGTCAGGCATTTTGAATTTCATTATCCTCTCATCTGACCCACACTTTTGGCTTGCTAGGAAAGTTACTGGAAGAAATATTTTTCAGCCTTTAGCTCATGTAGCAAAGACAGACTGAGCTCCAGCAAATCTGGATTAAAAACCCACATCAAAGGTAATGGCCAAAATGGCCTATCAAGATAAAATAAGCCTTTTTCAGGGAGGAAAAAAAGAAACCTTATTAGTGGAAATTAAATATTAGAAATACATTAGAAATTATAGAAGTTATTAGATAAGAGCAGACTTCATAGTTTACTGGTGAAAAACACAAACTGTCCACCTTCCAAACTGTACTATTCCCTCTGCTAGACCAATACAAAACTTCAGGCACTGCACTCTTGCACAGGCACAAGGGGAATGACAAACTTTTACCCTCAAGGTCTTAGACCCCCTTGCAACAAGGGCTAGGCTGTGCAGCAATGAATTAATGTGGCAGTTCCTCTCAGCTCCACCAGGTTTGATTATTGCAGCGTTTCTGCTTCCACCTGCAAATAGGTAACAAATTCTTCACTGCAGGGGATGTGCAGCATCCCCACAGAACCAGCCGAGCCTGCCAGTGTTACATGTTATTACCCTAACCCTCTCACCATCCAGGAGCCAAACAACTACCAACAAGCCCATGTTCAGCTCTGTGCAGAGCCTCACAACAGACACAGTGCAGAGCTGTCTCATCTCCCACACTTCTTCTGCAAAGCAGGATTTGCACACTGAGAGCAAGAGCCACTTCGTGCACTACTTAGCATGGTGTGTCCTCCAGGCACACTTTGTCCTCTGAATTATCTCCAGTGCTGATTTATTGCAGCATTCAAAGCATCGTGCCTCCTGCAGTCCCTCCCACAGGAAGCTGGCTGACTCATTTTTCCACACACTCTTATTTTCCTCTCCACAAGAGCCAAATGTTTAGGTCAAGAAGAAACTACCAAAAAAAAGAGAGGCTAGTGTTTAAGCACCTCCCAAAACAGCCCACAACCACTTGTGAAGCTCGCTCTTT
Organism: Certhia americana; assembly: GCA_018697195.1. Classification (NCBI taxonomy): domain Eukaryota; kingdom Metazoa; phylum Chordata; class Aves; order Passeriformes; family Certhiidae; genus Certhia; species Certhia americana. The sequence goes on from CM031871.1 coordinate 11,341,773, forward strand.
CATCCAAACAATGGTCTTACACCCAGGTAGAGTTACCCCCATGTGGCACCCAACTGCCCTTGCTTCTGTTCTAAACAGCAGTTCCTAATCCTGGCTAAATTGATTTAGCCCAAGCAAATGGTTTTTGGCCTCAATCAGACAGTTATCTGAACACTTAAAGGCAAGATGAAGGCCACCATTTTGTATTCATCCCTTAAGCTCTTTCCCAGAACATTCAGATGCTTGCCTTGCACACTAGTTCTGATATATCACCTAACCTTACAGGAAGGGAAAAAACGAACAACTGCATTGCCAGGAAAACCTTTTCTTTTGGTTTGTGTGAAAAGGATTTACCTTTTCACACTTTGCTTAGTGATGCAGCAAAAGTCCACTTTCTTTGTTAAAAGGACTTTTCAAGGGCACTTAAAAATAAAAAAATAGCAGCAGTAGCTTTTCTCCATCTCGAGCCATACTTACAGTCTTCCAGTCACAAAAAATATAGGGAGGAACCAGAGTCAGATAATGCAAATGCTTTTCCTTCCAAAAACGGGAAAGCCAGCTTCAGTCTGAGAAGAGCCAAGGTTTGTAGATGTTTCCCTCAAGGAGCTCAATATCTCCATTCTTAACTCCACCTCAAGAAGCAGGTATCAGACCATCCCACCCCAAAATACAAAGCCCCAGGTGCTCCCTGCTCTCTCTTTCAGGCAGCTGGGCCTCTGCCTCTCAGGTGTGAGGCATCAGAGTTGATTTGCATTAACCCATTGCCACCCACTCTACAACTAGGGCTTGTTGAGAGGAAACACATTCCTGGGGTTTTTTTATGGTAAAACTCAGGTAAATAGGAATGATGTCAAAGGAAAGACTTATGTATTTCCCACTTGTCCTACAGATGGGAAACAGAACAAATCTGCAGCAAAAATTTCTCACTTTGATGCAAGCAATAAAAGCTCCTATTCTTGTATTTCCAAAATGTCAAAACTGTGGAAGTAGTGCAGAGCTTAGCATAAGCTGCCACTGCTGCCCCTTGTCTCACAGAATCCTCTCAGAATAGGTTTAATGTTGCAGCCATGAGGCTTTTCCCATCACTAATGTATTGCCAGCCTGATGCTTATAAAAGAGTCATGATAGTGCCTTTCCTCCCTTACTCTGTATCCTTGCTCTGGCAATCTTTTTGGATCAAGATCTCTGAGTTCCTTTTGTCATGGTAGATCCATTTTGTGCAAAAATAACCTTCTTTTGTTTACTGTTTTGTCCCCCTGCCCTGTTGTCAGTGTAGGGCTCTCCACCCAATGGAGCTGCCCTGTGGCAGCCAGTTTCCTGCTGAAGGGAAAGATCATCAGCCTTGAATCCCCCACAGCTGGGCAGTAGCAGAGTGAAGAATGAGGTGAGGAGGAGGATTCAGCTCCACTCCGTCATTTGGCAAGGATGGGGATAGTGCTGCCTCTCACCAGCACTTCCCAGCTCCAGTGTCCTGTGCTGCCCTGAGGAGAAGCAGGAGGAGGTCTCTGGAGAAGGCCTAGCCAGATACCCTCCTACTCCCCCTTCAGCCATGAGGCTGTTTCACACACTTTTTACCTCAGCTGTCACTAGCAGAAGGTGTTTTGTCCTTTCCTGAGTGCATTTTTCCAGAGGTGGAAATGAATGACAGGCTCAGCCCTGCCCTGCAGAGAGATTGTTGTGGAAGTCACCATGTCCATGCCAGGGCAGCCCCAGCCTCACCCCAGAGGGTCTCTCAGCCCCCCAGCAGTGCCTGGGCACCTGCAGCAAATAAATCCCACCCTTTGCTTCAGCAAAATGCTAATTTCATAATGTCATTAAAATATTCACTTGCCACACACCTTTCACAGCTCCACTGATGGCATCAGCCCCAAAAAAGCCTCCTCACCCCACACGGGAAGCAGCACCATCACAACCCCATCAGGGTGGGCAATATCCACCCTCAGTGCAGTTATATCCTTTCCCTCACCACAAAAGTCCCCGTTGCTAATCCAGTCCCAGGCAATGGCTAGTCTGAGCTTTGCCTTTTATTTTACTGGTCACTGTTTTAACTTCCAATTCCTCTAATAGTGTGTAATGTCCCTGTCTTTGCCTCAACCCAGGAGCTTTTAAATCTTATTTTCTCCCCCATTGTGAGAGCAGCTGGGTGGGCATCTGGCCAGCCCACCCGTCTGCCACTGCTCTTCTCCACAGAGAATTCCCCAGGGAATCCCTCTGGGCACATAAATCAGCAAATACAAGCTGAAGGCCTCAAGAGGTGGTGAATGTAAAGAATGTAAGCACCTCTATTATGTAAGAACTTTCCTGGATAGGCTAATGTTTCAAATAACAATTTGAAGTTGACCTGCATTAAAAGCTTTGCTAAAAGTCTTCCAAAGATTCCCAAACTGAGCAACCTCCAGGTGTGCAAAATATTGATGGTGGCTTATGGTATCAATGTGCCAAGGGCTGGGAAACAGCCAATTTATTGGCATGGATCAAGTATCCCAGAAAACCAGGCTTCTTCCAGCACTAGGGTGCTGGCTGCAGTGGCAAGACAGCAATCCCAATCCTCTGGGACTTCCCTCAGAAGTTAGATTAACAATTTTTTTGTAAATTATTAATCTAAAACTATTTATTGTTGTTGTTGTTTCCTCCTCTGGTTATGTTTTAGTAGCCAAATATATTTTCCTTCCAGAGAAGAGCTGGGAATCCAGGAACCTGCAGCCAGGGGAGGCAGCAATTAGCGGTTTGAAGTGTTAATGGGACCACAGTGGGAATGGGAAGTCCCTGGGACTCAGCTATTAGCAAATTAATAAAAGGGGTAACACGCTCTCCTGAGTGTTACAAATTTAGCACTAATCAGGACTTCGATATCTTAGCTGTTTTAGGCCAGAAAAATCTTCAATATCCTTTGTTAAATCTTAATAATCTTGTTTGTAGAAGTAAATCATATGGAAACATTGGTTTCTTTACTCAACTACAGTCTATTAAACTTTTTCCATTCTCCTTTTCTTTCTGACATGAATTATAGCTAGGTATTTTGTGTACTGTTAGCTTTATTTATCAAATCTTACCCCAGAGGAAGGGTTTTTTTTTAATAAGACTAACCTACAGGCCATTAATTTGTCACAGTCCATCCCTAACTTCTCAAAGATCTCCCCCCTTCACAGGAACATCAGTGGTCCAATTTATTTATATTAGTTTTATGTATTTATTGCTCATATATTCCAGATGTTAGACATCATGGAGTTCTTGTAACTGGCAAGCATCTTTCTGCCAAAGATCTACACAGTTTTTGCACTTGGGGAATTAATCATGAGAGAAACTTGATTAAGTTTACAATGATGAAAAGCCCTTAATTAGAGCAGAAGCCAAAATGTCCTCCTGCTCTTTCTCTCTTCTTGCACTGCCCAAATCTCATTGAAACCTTGCCTGAAGACCAGAAAACAAATCTCACAGTTGATTGGATATATCTAATTGTGAATTGATGTCTATGCTTTTGCAGATATGTTTCGAATCTTGCCTGGCGGCTGTGTTGGCCAATTTGCCCGTACTGAGGAAATTAATTCATTTTTAACTACAGAGCAAAACTGTGATGTTGGGCAATATATGTCTGCCTTTCTGCAAAGAATATTACTTGTCTCTAGCAAAATCAGTACATTGCTAAATGATTGACAGAACCACAAAAGATTTAGCTTTTAATGTGTAGGAAACACTGATGGAGAAGAGAAAGCCCGACAGGCTGGCTGAGGCAGAAGAAACTCACTTCCATTCAGTAAAAACCATATTGAGCATTAAAGAGAAAATGGATATGGAAGGTTACATCTTCACTGATGCCACTAAGTAAAAAGAGCTCAGTGGTGAGCTCTTTTAAAACACACATGTACAGGTGCACATCAACAGCAGTGCTGAGAACTGAAACAGACAATGTCTGAACATACACCATAAACCTGAGAAATACTGGACACTGTCAAGGTGGCTTTCATAAATTAATGCAAGCTGATGTTCAAATCTCTATTTTACAATCAATTAGAAAGGGTAGTTTGGCAGCAGGATTAATAACCTCTGAAACAAATATAGCATGAAAAGGAAGATTACATGACCAGAGCTCAGCGAAACGAAAAGACTTCGTTTCATTTCTAGAAAAACTGGATGAGGACTATTCCTGGTTAACCTGTGGAGGGAAACACAAAATACAGTCATTTCTGTTTACTTCTGTTGAACAGCTGGTCAGAGAGTATTTTCTGCAGTGTGAAGCTAAAGCAAGTGTTATTTTTATTTTTCTCTACTGCATGAGATAGGATGCAAATGGTGTTCACTGAGGTGACACTGTGACATCCCATCTGCCTTTAGGGCTCTAAATACTAACAGTAACTGGGTCCTTTTTTTTCCCTTCATGTGGGTTATAATTGTGGGAATAAGATGTGTGAGCCTGTGAGCTAGGCAGCACATAGATAAATTCCAGATGATGATTTAATGCTGGTGAATACAAGTCTTATAGTCCTGCAAGCAGCCTGGTACTGGAGAGGACCTTTGAGGTCAATTCATTTCCCTTCTGTCACAAGCAGCCCTCTGGAAGAAGCCGCATGATAAAGTGACCCAGCTCCATTACAAAGTTAATTTTTTTGCCACCATTTCTACTACTGTAAGGATGCAGGAAGAGGAATCCTGCAGCAGGTCCTTGGAAATGTAGAAATCTTCCTATTGCCAGCCTTAATATACTCTTATCCGGTTTATTCACATCTTTCTTTTCTGCCAAAATTGTGCTTCTGCTTAAATAGCGCTTCTCCCTTCTGTGTGCTCATCCATGATGTATTTATAGGGAGTCCTCTCTCAGCATTCACTGCATGAGATAAAACAAGCCATCCTTTTTTTAGACTCCTTTCGTATAACAGACTTTCCACAATCTGAATCATCCTTGCAGCTCATCCTTTCACCTGCTCCTGTCTGGGCATGGGGAGCAGAATGAGCAAGAGCAGCTATATATTCTGTAACCAGGGATTTTTACAATGCCATTAATACTGCCTTGTTTCCTTACTGCTCTATTGTATATTTGTACTCTCTGTAAGTAAAATTCTTCAAGCATATAAATTATATTACACAGTGAACCATCAAATACTGGTGTGTCATCTCCTCTGGTGCCACTTGTGCTCCTTGGGAGTGTGGTCAGCATCTTGCAGGCAAAATCCTTCAGTGCTTTTCATCTGGTGCTTTTTCATCCTTGATAGCTCCTGCAGAGGGTTTCGGCATGAAGATGTTTCAGCAGTCATTACAAAAGCAAGTGAATCATTCAAAAAAAGCACAATCCATCCATCTTCTTTAGTGTCACCAATTAATAGCTGCTTAGGATGCTTTGCAACCTATAGTTGCTTAAGGGAAGAAAAATAACCAACCCTTTCTTATAGTGCTGTGCTGTCATATATTATATTACATGTTATATTTTGTGTATCCTGCCCAAGCAAGGAAGCTTTATTAAATAAATTAGGCAATATGCAAAAGGTTCTGATATGGGGCTTTAAGGAAGAGTGAAAAAAATATAAGAAGGGAACTAAAAAACAATTGGTAGACAATATTATTTCTTATTATTGGAACCCATTTCTCTTTTCAGAAGCCAATGGTCAGTGCCTGATTTGATGGCCAAACTTCTGTCTGCTGCTGTCCCTCCAAGCAAACCTCCAGTGCTGAGGCCACCAATTTCCTCCACTTGATGGAGCTGGAACAGCCTTTTACTTCATATTTCTGATTTGGAATATTTTGCTGTCAAATGTGCAAAATAAGGGACCATTTTTTAAAGGGAGCTGTGTTTCCTTTGTGGACAGCTCAGGCTGGGTCTGTGTGCTCATTGCTCCAGTCACAAGCTGCTAGAGCAGAGTCATTGCACCCTTTGGTGAAGCTCTGCCTTGGGCACTGTCAGAGCACACGAAGAAAATCCAGATCCACCTTTTCCAGACCTAAAGATGCATTTCCCAACCTGCCCTCAGCTGCTGACTCCAATCCCTCCCTCCCATCTTGCTTCCCTGTCTAAAGCACAGTGGCTTTTGCCACTGGACACACCCCAAGCAGGACTGCAATGAGGGGAATCAGTTCAATTCCAGCCCATGTGGCATAGTTGGAGGTCTGTGCCTAATTGTAGTGAAACCTGATGAAAGCAAATTAAAAAGAAAACCATCCATTTTGCTGTCTCATTAGGGTTTCATCATAAAAACCTTATGTTGTCTTACAGGCCTAAACAAGTGTGTTCACATGTAAAAAATAGCCATAAAGCTGCCTGGAGAGTAGTTAACATGTCTAAGTTGTCATTTGTAAGGACTGCTTCAAGCCTGCATCCTGCAGGTTGGAATGGCCTTTCTGCTGTCCTCAAATCACCCTGCATAAGTGGGGCATCCCTGCTTCAAAATGGGAAAGCGGGACAAGCCCAGGGATCCTGCACTGACAGTCATGTGGAGTAGATGTTTCTCCATCTGGCCTTGACAGGAGCTGGGAATAGGAGGCAAAGAGTACTTGTTATATGAGAGCTGTGCTAAAGATGTCCAGAGGTTAAGAGAGTGTAAATCTAATAGTATTTCCTGGTCTTCCCCTCAACCCCTGCTAGGCTACAATTTTTAAGGCAAGTGAATTTCCTCTAGGACACAGGTGTCATCATGTTTTTTTAAAGTGGAAAAAAATTATGGGATTTTCCAATTCCCTTCCCCAAGGGAAAAATCAACATGATTTAAATGGCAGCTCTCCGCAGTGTCTGTCCAGGATGAGATTTTCACTCACTCAAACTCTGCAGAATTCAGTTTCTGCTGAAACTGGGTTTGTGCTGAAGTGGTATCTGGGCAGGTCTCCCTGGACAGGAGGAGATGGCTGCTTTGGATCTGTGTGGTAACTCCAGCTGGTGTCTCCTTGCAGGCATCCGAGGTGGAGCGGCAGCTCTCCCTGCAGGTCCACACCCTCCGGGAGGACTTTCGGGAGAAGAATTCCTCCAGCAGCCAACACATCGTGCGGCTGGAGAGCCTCCAGGCCGAGGTGAGTCACCTGCCTCCCTCCTGCAGAAAGCAGCCCGGGCTGCTGGAGCTTGTGTAATGACCCTCTCTGAGCTGAGCAAACACAGTCAGCCAGTGGAGCCAACAGAGCAGTGGCAGAATTGGGGCAAAGGACTCCCCCAGCAAGGATTGCTCCATGGTGCTCCACCTGGGCTGGCTCAGGGCACCTTCCAGTGCTGCCTCAGCCACAGCATTCCTGCAAAATGAACAGATGAGAAGGATCTTCCAGGAGCCAGTGGCTCCACAGCCATGGCTGTGCTCCCACAGGGCTGCTACCCAGTCCAGATTAAACTCTGGTGGGCTTTGTGAGAAGGTCTGCAAGGGTTTTTTTCCTCTGTTCCTCGTGCTTGCAAAGAAAGCAGCAATCCTCTCCTGCCTCTGAGCCATGCACTTCGGAAAGCAAGGACCCCTGCCTGTTTTAACTCAGATACATTTGCAGGAATCATAAACTTCCTTCCTTTTTCCCTGGGTTACTAGGGGTCGCATAGGCAGGAACAAGATGGGTAGAAGATATCCAGCTCTACTACCTTACCAGTTCTTTTATTTAAAAGCTGCCTGGAAAAGCATTTCCTAAAATCTCTCAATTTCTTTTCTCCTGCCCCCACCTGCTCCTTGCTGATCCCTCGCCTTTTCTTCCCCTCCCCTTGGTGTGGAGCAGCAGGTCCTTGAAGTAAGTATGAAGGCTTGGAAAGGGTTTGCCTGCACATCCATTGCTGTTGCCATGCATGCCTGTCACCATGCATGCCACACCTTCTCTCCTCACCTCCTTCCTGCCTCTTGCTTTCCAAACCCTTTCCCCCTGTACCTTTCCCGTGGTCCAGGGCTCATGGCAGAGCGATGCTTTTTATGTTGTATGATTATTTACAGCATGTTCATTACTGGTCTGCCCACCAAATGTGAACTCTTGGTACAATCTCTCCATTAAACCTCTTATTTTTCTTTCTCCATCCCACGCAAATCATGATGGTGGTGGGCAGAGACATCTCAGAAACTGTTAGTCACCTCAGAGCAGCTTTCCAATACCTCCAGTGGTCTTTACTCTGCAGAAATAGCAACTCCACATACTTGGCTGATATTCCTTTGTGCAGCCAAATCTTTCCAGCAACCTGAAAAACAGCAAAAAGACAAGGTCCCAAAGAGGCCAAGAAAACAGTGAGAATTTGCTGAATTTGTCTATGCTCCATGAACCGAAAGGAGGCCATAGGGAATATTTAGGGTTATACTGGACTGGTGGATGGCTGGCATATCAGACCCCAGAGATACTGTGTGTACTAATGTGGGAAAAGGCTCCTTCTTCTTGGTTAAACAAGAAGTGACCTTGGCTAGTGCTGATTCATCCCTTGCACTGTTCCCAGCTAACTGAGTCACGGCGGGTTTGTTTGGCACACTGTCCCTTGCCTGAAATCACTGCCCTTGACAATTAAAAGAAGTGAACCAATTTTAAAGGCAACCGATCATTGAGAGGCTAAAAATAAGCATGGCACAGAAAGGAGTCTTCACAAGTGAAAAGACTCAAAAGTCCCTGGTGAGGACCTGATGAACACCAATTAAGAACAGCTATGGGCAGTGCTGTGGCACAGCCCTGCTGGGAACAGGATCCTACAGGCTCACCCTGGATCCTGCTAGCTCACCCTGTGGTCTCCAGCACCCATGCAGGAGACAATGCCACCATCAGGACCAGCCAGGAAAAGTAACCAGTTTTTCCCAGTCTTTTAAATGTTAAGGTGTGAGGGGTGGGCAGGGCTGGTCTCCACTTAATACCTTTGAATATTCCTGTCTGCTCCCTGACCTGCCAATGCATACCCAGCCCCTTTGGAGATGCCCCTGCAGCCTGGGGAAGGATATGTTTCCTTTCAGAGCTCTCCTAAGCTTTAAACCACACACAGAGGTAGGTTCTCTCATACAGGTGCAGAACATGTGTGTACATCCTGCTTTTTGCTGTTTTATTTCTCTCTTTGGAATGTCGTATCTCTCCTCTCTGGTCCCTGCAAAAGCTGACAGGGCTTCTCTCTGCCCTGCAGATCAAAATGCTGACAGACAGGAAGCGGGAGCTGGAGCATCGCCTCAGTGCCATGATGGAGGAGAACGACCTGCTCCAGGGAACCGTGGAGGAGCTGCAGGACCGAGTCCTCATCCTGGAGAGACAAAGCCATGACAAGGACCTGCAGGTGAGGAGGCAGCAGTGACACAGGGAGGGGATGGGGAGTTTCAGTAAAGGTCATGACTTGGGGTAAAATTGGCCATGAATGAAATGGCTCATGCAAGAATGGCAGCAAGCAAGGTCCTGGGTGTTCCCCATGAAGACAGGTAACAGGAACATCAATGAGGCATCTTGACAGCAAAAAGCAGCTTAGGAAGGAGATCTGAGCAAGGAAGTGGGGCAGGGTGCTGGGGAAATGAGGTAAAAAAAGAATCAGAGGACTCTGGTTGCAGTTCATTTTATTTAACTTTTTAATAGTAGAATTGGCTTCAAAAGGGGCTTCTCTAGATCCTGCTGTTCCAGGGGGCAGTCACTGGCCTCTTAGATCTCAGGGGGTTTCCCAATAATCTCCATGGTGTTCACAGCCATGAATCACCAAATGTCACTCCCCAGAAAACAAACTTGGCACCTCTGGGGCTTAGGGCAGAGCAAGGTTTTCAGTTCACTTCTGTGGCTTACCAAGCACTGGATCCTCATCTCTGCAAAACAACCCTGAATATTTTTTCCTTTTTTTAATATATATTTGTATATTTTTTAAAAAAAACATGTAGATAGCACTTTCTTCTTGGATTCATTTCTGAATCCATTTAATTTCATCCTGCTGTGTTGTTTTCAGCAAATTTCTTTACCTGAGTCCCAACTTCTTCACAATGTTCTTCATTTTAGTACTGATTAACCTGCTATTTTTATCTTTCTGGATATTCTGGATTCTAAACAGCATCTAATGACACTTGGAGATTATTAAGCTCCAATAAACAGCAATACCAGCCAAGAGTACTTTCCTCCTGGCTGGAAACCCTGTTTTGTGTCACTTGTTCCTCTGTCCCAGCTCCCTCACAAACCAACAGATTGATCCAGTCCATATTGCCTCCATTAATATTGTTCTGATTCCCTGATTTTCTTCCCAAGTTGCACCAAAGCCAGCTGGAGCTCCAGGAGGTGAGGCTGTCCTACCGGCAGCTGCAGGGCAAGGTGGAGGAGCTCAGCGAGGAGAAAAGTCTCCAAAACCTCAACACAACCAGCACATCCCTGCTCTCTGAGATAGAGCAGAGCATGGAGGCAGAGGAGCTGGAGCAAGAACGAGAACAGGTATTTGCCCTCCAGCCTCTGGGAAAGCCCGCGGGCCTCTGTGACCAGTCCCAGAGCAAAAGGGAATTTAATGCATTTGATCTGGATTTGGAGCTGAACCAAAGGCCAGAAAATTGGGAATGGGGTCTGGCATCAACACCCTTTTGACCATATAAAAGTAAACCTCTGCATCCATTTCCAAACCAACGTGGCAAATATTTGTGAGGGCTGACAATCACAAGCTGCACTTGACCATGGAAGGAAGATCTCCATGGCCCTGATGCCCCAGGGTAATGCCAGACTCTCTTGTTCCAGCTGAGGTTGCAGCTCTGGGAGGCGTACTGCCAAGTGCGGTACCTCTGCTCACACCTGCGAGGCAACGACAGCGCCGACTCAGCCGTGTCCACAGACTCCTCCATGGATGAGTCCTCAGAAACCTCATCAGCCAAAGATGTCCCAGCCGGGAGCCTGAGGGCAGCTCTCAGCGAGCTCAAGAGACTGATACAAAATGTGCTGGATGGAGCAGACTCCACGGTAAGTTGGTGGCACAGAGAGGCCTTGCTTGTGCACATCCCCTGGCCCAGAGCTTGCTGCAGGTGCTGCTGGATCCTGAAGGCCCTGGTGTCCCAGAAACCCCCTGTGGCTCACAGAGATGGGCAGTCACAGAGCATAGCCCACTCCTTGTGTCTCAAAGGGTCAGCCAAGAGCCAAGCATGTAGAGTTTCAGCCTGCAGTGCTCAGGCCACCTTGTTTCAATCTCATACAACTGTCATTAGCCTGGGAGTCGTTCTGGAAAATTAATAAAAGTAGGCTTACTTTGAGATTTTCAGTAAGTTAGAGTTTCAGTGTGGAAATATTGCAGATTGCCTTACACATCACAGTTTGGTTATTTCCTCTGGGATTTTCATAACCTTGCTTTATTAGCAATAGTATCACAAAAACATCATAACTCCTATGTTGGGAGGTTCTGTCCCTGTAAATTGTTATTGGTAAAAATGTCTTGGGCAGGAGCTGCCAAACTCAAAGCAGTGGCAGGTGAAGGGTTTTGCTGGCCCAAGATGATGTCTGCAGGATGTGGTCCCCAGCCTGCTGAGCTGGAGAGGGTGACATGGAGAGATCACTCAGCATCCAGGGAAGTGCAGAATTACAACAAAACACCTCACTTTTTGTTGTGGCTCAAATCAGGCCTGTTCCCATTCCCTACAAGCTGGTTGCATTGCCATTATTATTTGGGGTGCTGTGTTGAGGAAAATAGTGCAGCCCCTACAGGGGTTGTGAGGCAGCACTCCCCTCCTCATTTAAGTATACATAGGCTGAGTATAGAGATGAAGTTGTATTTGTTAAATAAAGTATAGAGAGTCCTGTAAAAGGTCCACAAACAGAGACTGTAGCCACATGGGCTACCAAATGGGCAGTAGGTCTCTGTAAATTTGGTTTATGCCAAGGTCTGCATGCTCTTTTCACCATGTGGCTCAACCCTTGGTTGAGCACCCTTGGCTGTGTAGGTTTATGGGAACAAAAAACTCTACCAAAGTCACACTCACATTTTCTTCTTCCTTGTTTAGCACTCTCATCCCAAACCAGTACCAAATTAATACAAATGCCTTTTTTAAAGTGAAATCTGAGCAAGAGATTTCTCTCCCGCTCTCAGAGCTCTCGGCGAAGCGACGACGACACCTTAGAGGAGCAGATCAGGAGAACAAGTGAGGATTCACGAGCCCTGAGGGAATTAATGGAGGGAGAACGGGGGAAACTGAGGCAGAGTTTGGAGGAGCTGCAGCGACTACACAGCCAGGTTAGCAACTCCCACACTTTGCATGTGGTCTTGTAACAGCAGTGTTCATCCTCCAAGACATGCCTTCCATCAAAGAGACCAACATGATAAATAACCCAGGAGGATTTAGGCCAAAATGGTTGGATGATGGAGATTTGTTAAACCAAATGCAGAGGATTTGAGCATTTAAGATTAAAGTTTCTGACAAATTGTCTGGGGCCCATCCGAGGCATCATCTCAAGCAGCCAAACTTCCTATAAGCCCTTCTCCCTTCTCTTCGCTTTTTAGCCAATCTCTGTTACTTAAATTCTTCTCAGCAGAAGACCTCAAAGTACAAGGCTGCTTGATATGGGATATTGAAAACCCAAAGGTATCCAGGCTGACCTGAACTGCTGCACTGAGCTCTTGTGAGGGGTATGTGCACCCATTCCATGGATATAATGGTGCTGCTCTGCTGTGCATGGAGCAGGGCTTGACCTCTTCCACAGCAGCATCACCAAACCTTCAGAAAAGAACTCCCAGAGAATCCTAATTGTGGCCAGGCTGGCACCAGGCAGCACCCCAGAGACCAGCTGAGGCAGCCTCAAGAGCAAGGAGTGGTCCAGTCCCAACTCCACACCCAAAGCACAGCATCCCATTGCATCCACACCCAGCACAGCATCATCTGTGTCTGAGGCCCTATGCCAAGAGCAGGCAATGGACACGGGCAGCCAAAGAGGTGCTTGGCAGTCCTTGTCTCTGTGGGACAAGACTCCAGGTGCTGGAGGGGATCTGGAGGCTGCAGCAGAAGGAGCAGCAACTGCACTGGAGCAGGGAATGGGATTAATGTCCTTGGCTGGTCTTCCCAGCAGTGCTGTATCACCCTTTGGAGAATTAATAGGAAAACACATCCCTGTTCAGAAAGTCAGCATAACCTGGAGTCTAACAGCCTTGTGTAGGGCTGTGGGAGGTCCCACCATGGGACCAAAGAGAAAAGAGCATCATTAAATACCCTGGCACATGTGCAAGGGTGGGAAATGTCCTACAGCAGCTGATCAGGGCAGAGTGTGGGAAGGGAGCAGCCCTGGAGCCCATCCTTCCCCTAGGACTTCTCTCAGCAGTGTGGCCACCACCACAAGAAACACTTTTGAAGGTCCAGACTTCTGTCCCCAGTGAGACACAAGCCCAGACACTGCCCTGGCCATGCTGCTGCAGCCCTGTGCACCACACACAAGCCCCCCCTTTGCCCTTAAACACACCTGAGATGGAGGAGACAAGGGCTTGATCTCTGCAACCTGGCAGTGCTGACAGACACCTTTGGAGACTTCTTCACAGATTTTAGGCTTGTCTGCTCTCCCCAAACTCTCCAGACAGGAGGGACCAGAAGACCAGCCCTGGTTCCAGACTTGCAACCAGGATTGCAAGTCTGGAACCCTGGGTCTGCTTTTAGGGGTCCCCAACTACCAAAGCTCTGAATATTTAGTAAGCAAAGGGAGGACTGCAGTTCTGTTTTCTTCTCACACCTCTGTGTAATACGAAGAAAGATGGGGCATAGCCACAAATGCAGCAGCTATTACTCTCAGAGAGGAACTCCAGCCTCCCACAGCAAGTACATGTCTCCCACAGCTTTTGCCTGTTATCCAACCTCACACTTGCTCCAGGTTAATAATTATTCTCACTTCCTATTGAAGAGGCAACATCGTTTTCTTTTCAGTGCTACAGAAAATTGATGCATGTAGAAATCTGGTCCACCCGGGGGAAGCAGTGCTCTGCTGCCTCCTCATCCTTCTGTTCTGGCACTGGTATTGATACAATCAAAGGGGAGCTGCTTCTAAATGACTTTTAGGATTTTGTGGCATCACACACATTCATAGCTCCTGCCCAAGAGCATGATGAGCAGGTGGAAACAGGAGTCCCCCCCTTTTCTGTCTACACTGAGAAACTATTTCACACCTTCTGCCTGTTTGTTTCCTCCCATTCTTACATGAAGCACAGACAGAACCAGTTAAAATCCCTGACCTATCCCCAAACACCATGATTTGGGCTCCTGGGTCCTCTGTCCCCTGGGATTTCTGTAGAAGTGCTCAGCACCTTTCACATCAGCCCATCACCACTGCTCTCTGTCACATCATTGCTCTGAGGTTCTCCCCATGTAGGGCTGAGGGAGGGCACAGCTCCCCAATTCCCTGGCAGCCCTGGCACAGGTCCCTGGTTCCCTGGCAGCCCCAGCACACTCCCCAGTCCTGTGGGGAGTCTCTGCACAGACAGGGTGCATTCACACCCTCCTGCCCCCGGCCCAGCCGTGCCTCGCTTACAGCAGATCCTCCCACGCCCTGGATGTGATGAGCCCTTTTTGACTGTCTGCCCTCTATTTAAAGATTTCTTTGAAGATGCAAGCACTACTGAGCTGCATTTAGAGGCAGGAGGTGGGTCAAACCCTGGAAGGGTTTCCAGGTGGTGGAGTAGTGTAACAGAGCATGTGTGTGCCCCAGACAAAGAAATTAAATGTGTATGAAATATTATGAAGCTGTGCTAATGCAATCCTTGCATGATTTCACACCCTATTAACTCACTCTGCACAGGACCAAAACGATAGATCATTTCTCAAACTATTGAAGACTCCAGACATATTTTAAAGTCTAATTAAAATTGTAAGATGTGCCAGTAACACCTTCCATGGCATGAAAGAGAATTCTCACATCCTTTGTCTACAGCTTCATATTGCTTCAGGAGACATAATGGTCCCTTCAAAAATATTGTTTGCTGGTAAATTATGTTAGCAATAATTTAACCCTGGATAGATCAGAATAATAACAGGCAGACTCAGAAGATGTGTGCAAACTGCAAGACAAACTGCTTGGAGAGGGGCAACATTTTAGCACTGATACCATAGTGACAGCAAAGTCACAGTTGGGTCCTGCCCTGCACAGCTTTCAGTGCTGTTTCTGCATGTTACTGGTGCCATCCTGGTGACACAGCTCGCTCAGGTCAGCATCCCAGGCCAAACCAGCACATTTCATGGAGGGAGGCACCAGCACTAACAGCCCCACACAGCAGACCCAGCTTTTTCTCAACCTGCAGGTTGGTCCATGTGGCTTTTTCCCCCCCCCATACACACACTTGTGGTGCATTTTCCTGAGCAGCCCTGGGTTTCACGGCCTCCCTCTGCCCACAGGTGACGCTGCTGAGTGTGGAGATGACGACGCTGAAGGAGGAGCGGGACCGGCTGCGAGGCGCTGCCGAGGACAAGGAGGCGAGCGAACGGCTCCTGCAGGCCATCAGGGACCGCGACGAGGCCATCGCCAAGTGAGTGGCACCAAGAGCCAGAGCCAGGCTGGGGCGGCACCTGTGGAGTGCCCCGCAGGAGATGATCTGGAGTGGCTTTCTCCTACTCTCCATGGCAGCTGTGACAAAGTGATGTCTTGGCTTTGCTGGCATTGGGAAATGCCGCCAGGAGCATTTGTTGCCAAAGGCAGAGCTGCCCCATGGCAGGACTGTGGGCATTTAGGAGTCACAGCAAGGAGGAGAGGACTTCAGGGAGCCAAATAGAAAGACTAGGTCTATGTGACCTGTTTGTCACATTTTTCTTCCTTTGCTATTCTAGACACACAGGCCTGCTTTCCTCACCATCCCCATTACAGCCTGCCTGGGCTTCCCTGAACAATTCCTCTGGTCACTCCCTCTCCTTTACTGTTCCAAGGTCTTTTTTACATCTCCAGCCTTGCAATTCTCTGGTTCTCCTTTTGGGATTCTCCCCCGGGTTGGCTCTTTATCTTGCCCATCCTCCTTACAGATCTGTGCAGTTCTGCTCCCCCATACCCCAAATCCCCTTTCCCCAGCTCTGTCCTTGGGCTTTCCAAAATGCCCTGAGTACTCCTTGTGCAGAGACAGAAACTTTTACCTTTCTGTGTTCTGCTAGAAAGGATTCATCTGATAATCTTTTCAACAACCACCACCACCAGTCCAGCCTCTTAGGAAAAAGCCCTGGTCAGGAGCAGGAGCAGGAGAGGGTTGCACCTCTGAGGGTGCAGGAGCTAAATCAGCTCACACCATCCCTTTTTGTAAGTGGCTCCATCGCCCGTGCTGCCCTTGCTGGGCTAGCTGGCTACCAACTTCCCATCGCTGTCCTCTGTAACACCTCCATCTGTTGACAAGGAGCAGGAGCATCCCAGCTGTCTGCAGGGCTCGGGGAGGCAGTTCTGACATTCCCGGTACGTGTGGGTTGCTGGCTCTGCCGTGGCCATGGCAACACTGCTGCTGCCATCAATCCCCTGGAAACATCCAACCAGCAGCGGGGAAGCGTCACTACGAAAGGCTGCTTCGGGTGCCCAAACCACAGCTGGGAGTGGGAGGGCACAGCTTCTCCAGTGCACTGTGACCCTGCTGGACAAAGCACCAATATTTGGGGCTGGCTATCCTGCAGTGCAGGAGCGCCAGGAATGGGGCACGGGCGAGGGGGATTAAGGAGCAAAAAGTGGCAGCAAGTGAAAGCAGATGAGAGCATCCTGTCACTGAAGTGAAAACATCTCTCCCAGACCAAGTGGGCTGGATGCTGCCTGGGGAGGCTCGTGATTTCCTTCCCACCTCATACCCCAAGGGTTAAGTTGCTTTTGTTGAACCCATCCCCCCAAAAATGCTTAACTCTGAACAGAAATAAAATCTCTGCCCGAGGCAGACATCTGGTGTGGAAAATTTTTGCTTGAAGCTGAAGTTTGGCAACATGGGAAGCAATAGGAAAGTTGGATCCTTTCAGAGCAAGTGTAAAGCAACCAGTACCCAGAACATAAACTCAAATTCCCAAATTGCTCTCTTCTTCAGGGGAGCACAAGGGAGCTATGAGGAGACAAGGAATTAGCTACAGTTAATAAGATGCAATCATTTCTCTCGAAAATGTTTGCAAGGAAAGTTGGTTCCCAGAAAGTCATGTTACACTTTCCTATCACACAGCAGTTAATTGAAAACTTAAGCTTTGTGCTCACCTGTGTGCTCCCAGCATGGTGAGCAGCATTTCCCAGCTTGGGCAGCATAGGAAATTGCTCCATCCTAAAGGTCAATTCCTTTCTACAAGCAAGGAGCAGCAATCTCAGCCACTGAGCACTTGGGGGTCTCTGGGTAACCTTGTCCATGGCACAACACGCCCAATTGCCACCAAATGTCTGGGAAGAAATGCAGCAGAGGTGTTTCCAAGGGCTGGGACAACTCCACTGAAACTGGGAACTTTCCTTAAAGCCTAACATTTAATGCAAATAAGTTTAACAGTTTGTCATTCTTAAAAAGTATATCCTGTGATAAGATCTCTTCTTTCATTTTTTCATTCAATCCAAGTCCCAAGTGAAAGCAGAATTGTATTCTTTAAGAGGTTTCTTTTATTTCTTTGTTTTATATTGCAAATTATTGATCAAATGATCAGACACAGGTAATTTGATTTTTAGCACATACCTTTTGTTCTCTATGCATGCAAACTGAAGAAAAAGTAGATTCTACCTCGTTCTAGCTCTCCATTTTATTGGCAAATCTTGCACATTATCCAGGCACACTATTATCTTACACAGCAGTGTATCTGATTTTCTTTCAGAATTCTTCACAGTGTGCCTATCAGAAATCTGCTGCTTTTGAAGTAATGATGTCAAAAGTTCTGTCCTGCTCTTCAATCATTAGTAGATTGTCCAGAATACAACAGAGATAAACACCTGAAGATGTGGGGACTTGCCATTGAAAGACATAAATTGTAGACTTGTTTAGATATGCTTAACTCTTCATTTAAAAAGAAAAAGGTGCCATGCCCCGATTTCTGTCCCCACAGGAAGAACGCAGTGGAGGTGGAGCTGACCAAGTGCAAGATCGACATGATGTCCCTCAACAGCCAACTCCTGGATGCCATCCAGCAGAAGGTGAACCTCTCGCAGCAGCTGGAGGCCTGGCAGGTGAGTATCCCAGCAGGGCAGGGGCTATGGGACACATGACCCCAGGGCCACGTGTGGGGGACTGTCCTCACTCCCTGTGGGTGTTTGTCAGGTGTTCTCCACCTGAGCATCCATGGATTGGGTGTTTGGGGGGCTGGGTTCTGGCTCTGCAGAAGCCAGTGATGCCATGGGGCACAGGGATTGAGCTGCTCCCAGCCTTTTGGCTGTGAGCTTTTCATTCTACAGCTCTAAACACTCATTTAAAATGGAGAAGCAGACTATGCCTCCTGGCAGAATGGGAAATGTGCACATTGCTGTGCCCCAGGCTGGGGCAGGAGGTGTCCCTAGGCAGGCCCACCTTGGGTAAGTGTGGGCACAGCATGTCTGTGCATTTCCATGATAGAGAAGAAAGGTGGGGGAACAAGGTTGTGCTGATTGTTGCTGCATTGTTTTCATCAACTCCAAAGATCCATCAAGAAGGAGAAGCTAAAATTCCAGTTCTTCACCAAGGTAAAGAAACAAAGTCATGGCAGTTCCACAGCTGCCCTAGAGATGCTCTGCTTGGGGTCAGTGGGAAAACTCTTGTAAAGGCAGAGAGCCCTTGAGAGCAGGCAAAGCTGCCTCCTCCCAGAACCAGCATCGAGGGAGGGCTACTTCCAGAGAAAATAAAGCAGATTCAAGAGAAGAGGTCTGTGCCATTTATAGTGATTTGTTGCAGACCATGCAAGACCCCAGATCTACTAACAACCAGCCTGACCAGTAGAAACCTTTCCCGTACAACCTTGCTCCTGTTTCAACTCCACTGTGTTTTCGTTTCTCTCTCTCTCTTTTTTTTTTTTTTCTTCCCTTTTCTTTTCTTCTTTCTTTTCTTTTTCCTGCTTACAGTTTGCTTCCTCAGGGCTTTTTACTATCTGGCTCCTTTGGTTTCTGATCTAGTGGCCTTTCTCAGTTCCTGTACCAACAGCTTTAGTCGTACACCCCTCCTGCCTTTGAGGTGAGCTCCCCACACTCCCCATCCCCTCTCCATCAGCTGCCACCATCACCCACATCCTTCTCTGCCTCACCATCATCTGGCAAGAGGGGCCAGTGGGGGTCTCCATCACCCACCAAAATTCTGCCCACACCCCCCATCCCAGCACCAGCCAGGGGCAGTATCCTGCACCCCATGGTGAGGCTTTACCAGGGCACCATGGGGAAAGCGAGGCTCAGGTGCACATATTAACACTCTCTATCCACATATTTAGTATCTGGAAAGCTTCTTGAAAGACAGACTGGGATTTTACTTCTCAGTGTCATTGTCCAGTGACAGTGCTATGCATAGGAGCTGTCTGGATCCAAGTTCAATCTGGATGGGTTGTATGAAGTGGGGCCTACTTAGTGCTAGAATAAACCCAGCTTAGGGGTTAAGAACAGGTCCTGTTGCAGTAACACAGCAACCCCAGACCTGCTCCAATCAGCTCTCTGAGCTGAGGCTTAGGCCCACTTTATGGCAGTAAGTCGTGTCCAGTAACCTGAGATGTTACTACACAGCAGCAAAATAGTTTCCAGCTACCTCATGCCCCCTCAACAGCAGCTCAGCCACAGAGGCACATAACAAGTTGGGTGATTTACTTATTTTGGGGACTATTTTGCAGAGGGGTTTGCAGAAAGTTTCTGATAAAATAGGATATATGTCTTTGCTTTAAGCTGGGCATAATTGGACACTTTAATCTCATAGCATTTTGCTCTTGCACACTTCTAGTCTGCATTTCACCAAGGACTGTCAACAAGATTACAGTGTTCTCTAAGGACATAATCATATAGGCTATAAAATAAGACTCAAGCAAAAAAACCTCCCCATCCAAGTGCTTTGCTCTCTGACTCACACATCTGACAGGCAGGGACACAACACAGCATATTCTCAATATTGCATACTGTATTTTTATAAATATATGAGATTTTTGTGTGTATATGTATAAATATATATATATAAATCATTCTCATTCCTTGTTGTATGGTCGATCAAGGACACAGATCTGCCATACAGGAGCCTGGGTACCTACTTCATTTAGCTGAAGAGGTGCCTTCAAAATCCAAGTGCTGTCCATTTTCATGTGGCAGCTTCAGCTCTGGAAACCTGTCTCACGGATATTTCATACTGATGTTCACCTCAACCTCTTCAACTCTCCCTCTGCCTTTCCTCTCTCCAGTCCTTCTCTAAAAAGACTCAAAGCTTCCCCAGTCTGTGTAGCTCTGCACCCTCCTGCTCCCACAGGGGAAGTACCCATACTAAATTCAGGCCCAGGTCATGGCTATCAATCTTTTTCCCTGCAGAAAATGCTGCAACAAGAGACTAGCCACTATTAAGTTTCCACTCCCAGCTGGCTGATTTGACTCCAATCCAGAGCAGCTGGGGCACCTGCTGGGAAGTGGCAGCACCTTCCCTTCAGTCCTGGGGCTACCCTGGTGGGCTGCCCCTCACCAGGTGCTGAATGAACAGCACTTCCACCACTCCAGCCCATCCAGAGTGTCCTTGTTCTCACCAGACAGTGTCCTCAGCCCTAATCAGGAACCAAACCACTGGAGAGCAGTTGATTCCTCCTGTGGGGCTAGTTTGTGTACACATATTTTCACTACTAAGCTGTAGCTTAAATATGCAATTTTAGGAGAAGCAATGGATCTGAAGGTTTAAAATCTGTAAAATTTATAGGCAGGTTTGCAAGGAACATGTTAGCACATGATTAGTGGCAAGAGAACTGGGTAATTATTTTGTATTCAGCAGCTTCACTGTGGTGCAAACATGGATGGAATCAGAGCATTTCTGGTACATCTGATAAGTTACAGTTCATGTGGAGCTGTCAGTCAAGAGCTCCCATCGCTGTGCTGGCTCTAGGGGAAGGAGGGGGTCTAAGGGACGAGCTCAGTTCTGTTTGGTGAATCTGATTCAAAGCCCAGGAGGGATCTGGAGGGCCCACACTGCCCCAGCCCCTCAGCACCTTCCCCGAAGAAGCCCCAGTGACAGTAGCCATGCAGCAGCTCTGCCACCCCTGCCTGTCCACTTGGTGTGCACACAGACCTGCTCAGCACAGACCTCTGGCCTTCTTCTGGCCTTTGCTTTCAGCTGCACTTGTTCTTATTTATTTCTCCCCCAAAGGGGACTTCTGCAAGCTGCAGTCAGCAGAGGACACAGCTTGGAGGTGGCATAGAGTCCCAAGCAGGCACAGAGCTCCTGTGTGAGACCACCTGAGCAATTTGTCCCTCAGAATTGTATGATTGATCTTCCTCACTCCCTGAAAAGCCTCACGGCAGTAGGCACAGCTGAGCCTGCTGTCCGGTGAGGCACAGACTTGTCCCTGCTCCCCTCATCCCTGCTCCATCTCATCACTGCACGTTTCATACTCATTTCAGCTGCCCCCACGCGAGCTCCCGTTGAGCATCAGCTGCCGCTAACACCCCTGTCCTCTCCCTCTGCTGCAGGATGACATGCACAGGGTCATTGACCAGCAGCTGATGGACAAACACCCGAAGGAATGGAGCCAGCTTGCTTATTCCTTCTCCAGTGGCTCCGGCGCCAAGCGGAGTGCCAGGCCCGCCTTCAGGCCGGAGCAGCAGGGGGACGAGCCCGTCGGGGCCGAAGGAAACCGTCTCTTCTCCTTTTTCAAGAAAAATTAATTTGGAAAAGAGAAAACTCTCCAACAATTCCTGCTTCAAGATGGGGAGTGGGGCAGCTGCCCAGCTTGCTGATGGACCCAAGTCTGATCCGCTGAGTTAAAAAGAAGGGGGCAAAGGAGTTAACCCTTGAGACTCTGCACTATTTACACCGCACCTGGTCTGAACCAAATGTTTACATGAATTGGAGATTTGCAAATTGACAATGTGATTCTAGTAGAAAGAAACTTTTCTCATTCTATACGTGAAGTGATAAACTTCAGGGTATATTTTAGGCTCTTTGACACAGTCCTGTTTCTGCTGTGAAGAATACTCTGATTGTCTTAAAAGCATTCTTATGCTGGAGAAGGAAAAAAGCAGCCCCAAGACAGAACGGTGCAGGGGATTGAGAACTGCTGTCACAGCAAGCACAGGGGGAAGAAGAAGGCTGAATGCAAGAGGACAGAGGGGAGCCATTTGTACCACCCTGGCAGCTGTGACATCCTTCATCCATCCCACTGAGACTGGAGTCGCTCTGGTCCCAGCATTACCATGTTTTGACAAATGTAGCTTTCTCTGTGGTGGAAGTTGAGCCCTCGCTGCAGATCCTACCTGGGCACCATCTCCCCTGGAGCTCTGTGTGGCTGTTCACCCTCGCTGGGATCCAGGCTCCTCACAGCTCAGGGCAGGGGACAGATGGGTGGTGTCACTGTCCTCTCCAGCTCCCTCCTGTTACAGAGGTAAGAGTTGCAGGCTGTAGCTACACAGATTTCTCCCCAGGAGACTGACCATCTACAACAGATTACAGACTGCATAAAAGTTGTACATGTTCAGTCCTGGGGCACCTGCTTGTTCCTCCTATGGCCAAAAGTAGTTTGGGAGCTTCAGCAAGTCACACACCTCTCCCCAAAGCCATACACATCTCCCAAACAGAGTAAGAAAACAGTCATTTTAACTTGATAGGTCCCCAAAAGCCTAGCTAATAATTCACTGAAAGCCTACTGCCAATGATGTCAGTCAGTTTTTGACACTGGGTTGGCAGACTGGATCCTCAGAAAGCACACTGGCATCTGCCTTCACTGAAGCCAAAGGCTATCAGGGTGTCTACAAAGGTCTGGAAAACCTGCAGGTTACTCTGCCCTATGCAGTAACACTGGCTATGGCCTGACAGAAAGGAGTATTTGTCCCTGCCTGTAGGTCAGTTGCTACTCAGCCCTTTGGTGAGCAGGTAGCCAAAGGTCCTTTTTGATTAAAGATGACCAGAGCCTGCTTTGCACGACTTGATCAACAAGAAGGAACGTGGCTTTTTCAGTGTATGCACACAGCAGTGCTGGAAATCCTGCAATACTCAAGTAGGGACCTTCCCTCTGCACTGGATGAGCACTTTACAGCT
The DNA here is from genome assembly GCA_018697195.1 of Certhia americana. Lineage (NCBI taxonomy): Eukaryota > Metazoa > Chordata > Aves > Passeriformes > Certhiidae > Certhia > Certhia americana. Next base: position 11,364,703 of record CM031871.1, read on the forward strand.
CTTCTCTTCTGTTAGTCTACCATCATAAGCCAGTGAGGAGCACCAGGCTCAGTTCAGAGATGTCCTGCTGCTGTCGTGCAATTTTCACACATTCTCCTAGCTCATGATACCTACGGGTGGGCCCCAGTTTGTTTCCTGCTGCTTTAAAGAGGCCACCACCTACACTGTCCCACAGCAGACAGAGCTGGGTGCACCTTCAGCTCTGCCCTGCTCAGCAACTTTGGTGCTAACACACCATCCCACAGGGAGCTGCTATCTCTGCTCACTACTTACAGGAGCAAGCTTTCTGCTAGAATAGGTACCAAATACCATCTAAACAGCAGGTAAGAGGCTGGTGGCTTGTGTTTTGGTATTACTCAGCTTACCTGTGGGATAGAACATCCATAATACCTCAGTACAAATATCCTTTCTGCCTCTGAAGATTTGAGCATTCCTGTATTTCCTTGTTAACATGAAACCACCACACTGGTATGAAATCATCTTGCACTAAGGCAGCTCTAGGTTGCAAGGAGCACAGTGCTCTGAGATTGGCAATGCTGGTAAAGAGCTGAGTGGCAAAACCCATCTACATGAAAGCAATGAACCCTGGATTGCTGAGCCTACTTCAGGAAATACTTGAGCAAAGCCCCACCAATACAGTTTGGTGCTTATGGGGAAAGGAATCAGGGAAAGAGACTGAACCTTGGCCTCTCCTTTCTGGGCAATGCTCAGCTGTTGAGTATCTGCTTGTAGCCACTTGTGCAAGCAAGGGGAAGGGCTGCAGTGCAGTGCCACATGCTCTCAGTCCTCATCCTCTTATCCTGCCTGTACTGTGACTCTGGATAGGGCAGGGACACGAGGTACATGCTCAGCATCTCCTGCTGCCAGGACTCAGTCACACCCACCAGCCTTTGATACCTGCAAAATGAGGTGTGGCTGCATGGATGCCAGTGACACCTGTGACACAGTGACACCTGTGACACAGTGACACCTGTGACCACTGAAAATGATGCTCTATCACAGGAGAGCCACATGAACAGCTCGGTCCTTGGGGACCTTTCTTCTGCTGTCAGTTGTCATTTCCCAGACCCCACCAACTCTATTCATGCCACATGCCCAGCAGTTGTGTGGGACTCTACCCCAATGAGGATGGATGGATGGATGGATGGATGGATGGATGGATGGATGGATGGA
>CM031871.1:11365885-11385700 GCA_018697195.1 Certhia americana
TGGATGGATGGATGGATGGATGGATGGATGGATGGATGGATGGATGGGATGGATTCCTAAGGCAAGGGCCTTAAGTTATCCCATGAAGATGCAGTAATGAGATGAAGAAAGGTGCCTTCTGCCACATTTGCTGAAGAAAGTGACTCAATCAGTTGCAGGGGTAGACACAGCACATCTCTTCATTTAAGGAGAATCCTTAATCCCATTGCAATTTTATTTATTTAACAAGAGAGACGGAAGAGCTTGCAAGAGGAAAGTCAGCGTGTTCTGAGGTGCCAGTTGGGTATGGTTTCTTCAAAAAAGCCCCTTCACCCTAAAGACTTAGTTGCACTACTGAACCCAGAGATACAAGAGAACTGGGTGTAATGAACTGGACAACACACCAAAGGAGACCTCCTTGTGCTGAGCTGCTACTCCACAGGAACAGAAACTGCCTTAACACAGCAGCTAGGTTTTGTCTTCTGTCATGAAAAGCCTCCCCCGTGCAGTCCTTCACACCCATTTGTCACGTTGTGTTTTAACAAGGTCCCGACCACTTCACCCTGTGCTGTCATTAACACACTCACCTCCACCCTGTCATGGCCAGGAGCCCGGAATCAGCCTTGCAGTGCTGGTTAGAAGACACTTCACTTGTGCTACTTGACTCTTCCAGGATACACACGGTGTAAAGGAAACATCGGCTCCAAGGGATGAGATGGAGGAAGCACATTAATCCAGCAGGTACTCAGGATCCCAAAGGAGATTTAAGGAGTGGGATCAGCAACTCTAAACACAACCCTCAGCCTTGCTTTTGGGATAATGGTCAATAAAACAGTAGTGCTGCACAGTCACTGTTCAAATATTGCACAGAGAAGAGATGCCTGCTGAGATTAAGGTTACAAAGGACTTTCCCACAGTTGAGTAACAGGTGACTCTTTGGGCAAATGTTTGTTATGCCAGCCTGAGGGAAAAGGGATCAGTGTCCCCTTCCTAAACTCTGCAAGGGAAGCAACTGTAAACAAGGAACAAATGTAAATGAAAGACAAGTCACTAGCACTTTATCTTCATACATACTTAGATCAGCAACTTGCCGTGGAGATGAACAGTAAATCAAAAAGTTACTGACAACAGAGTCATTTTTGCACAGAGAGCAGGAAGTGAGGCTGCAGGCAGGGCCACATGCACTTGTCCTACTTAGAATGGTAAATTCCAGATATGCCTCTCCATCAGGCAAACTCTCTACTCCCCACTCGGCTATAAAAAGCAAGATTGTTTGAACCAAAAAGCCAAGAAAGGAAGTGTCTGGGTGCTGCAGCAATGATTCCCTTGGATTGAGAGGGAAAAAGCACACAGCAGGGACAAGCAGAAAGAATGTACCTATAGATATGTACATATACCACAGTGCTGTAATTTTTGTATGTAGCAGTCATGTAAATAAATGTATGGTTTTTATAAGATACATATTATAAAAATCTATAAAGGCATATTTTTAGTAAAAACAATGCTCTACTTCTTTTGTAAATAGTTCTCTTCAGAATAAAACAGATCATTTATACAATACTGTCTCAGCTCTCACCACCTTACTGTCCCCAGCTGCAAAACAAGCTCATTTTTCAATTGTCACTGAACACCCAACAGCATCTTTGGTGCTACATCATCCCATGAAATTCAGACAGGAAAAGCCCCTGTGTGTGCTTAGGAGAGAAGGGGCCAGGGCGAAAACTTTACAAACATTTGTCTCTCTTGATGCACAGGAAAACCTAAAGGTGGGTAAATCATCCCACCTTCCAGCCATTTGTGTCCTTTACTGGCCCTGGTATGGAGGCAGACTCAAACAGGAAGGAGTTTAGACAGCAAACACAGACAGGGACACACCCACAGCTGGCAGCAGCTGCAGCTCAGGCCATCCACACATCCCCAGGAGTCCCCTCCACCTACTCCTCCCAGAAGTTCAAGCAAAGGCACCTTCCCAGAGCAGGTTTCCCCTGGAGCAGCCTGGGCAGGGGGATGCTGAGGGCACAGCCATGGCTGCAGTTGCTCCACAGATTAGTTAAACACACATTAATTTCCTAGGAAAGTGAGGAGAGATTCCATATGCTTTTTAGTCACCTCAGCAGGAGGAGCTTTCAAAGCTCACTCAATACTTTATGTTAACCAGAAAGAAAAAAGATTACAGCACAATCACAGGCATCTCAGTTGACACAGAAATAAGCTACCCGTTCCACCTTGCTCTTTCATTCAAACTAAAACAGCAACTGAACATTTGAAAGCATTAATTATGTTTTTTTTTTTAATATCCCCTCTTAGGAAATAACCCTTTACACACAGCAGCAGAGCTCACCCCTGGCTTGCCACCCTCCACCTCCAGGTGCTGGACAGCAGAGGAAACAGAGCCTCAAAAAAAGATTTGGCAGCTTGTAACCTTTATTTTTAGTTTTTTAAAATTATTTAAAAAGCATAATTAGAAACTTTCATTACAGAAATAATCCTAGCAAACCAGTTAGACATTCCATTGCTCAACATTTAGGAAACTTCACATCAGCACCACTAGAGACACAGTCCCCACCCCTTCCAATTGAACAGTGATGGCAAGAGCAGAGGTAACTGCTCCTCTACAGTCAGCTCTGGGGGAAAAAAAAAAAATATCCCACTTTAAGTCAGGAAGCTGGACCTGGGTTGATAGAATTCCAACCACAGCCACAAAAACCTGGACTCAAAGAGGAGCAATTTTTCCATACAAGAGAACACTCCAGGCTTGGGTGCACCATTTCCTCATTTTATTGCATCATTTCCAGTAAATTCAGACATGTTCTTTACTTCTGCCTATACGAAGTTACTCCCTCCTAGATCTGCACACAGCTACCAACAAGATTCCCAAAGTAACACAGCTGGGCCCCTCAGTCTGCAGGGGAAACCCCCACAGCACAGCTCCCCTGGCACAGCACAGCTCCAGGGACTGGCCCAGCTCCTCCCAGCACACAGCACATTCCACACTGGAGAGCAAACAGGATGGACTGGTGTGACTTAAGCCACTGCTTCCCACAGCCACTCACATCTTACAGTGACCAGAGCTCACTCCAGCAGCATCATCCCAGCTCACTCCAATGCTTGGGTTCCCAATGCAAGATATGTGAAGAAAAGAGATGGGTGAAGGCAGCTGGATACGAATCCCCAGCACCTGAACCGATTAAAACCCCAAGTGTTACACATTCATTGTTTGCACTTCAGAAAAAGTCTTTAAAGTGATTGATTGTGATGTGATTGTATGATCAGGGCTCTTACCACAACCTGGAAAATCTAAAAAAATGCAGGCAAAATACGTGACTAAAATTCAGCCTCTCCTGGGGAAAGGGTGAGGAAGGGAGAGAAGTGGGCTGCTTTCAAGCTCATGGACATGGGTGAATCACATCCTACCAAACTAAGGCCAGCAGTTCCATAGGGCCACTTACTGGCACATGGAGTATGGCCACCTTCAAAGCCTTAAAGGAAGTCATATCCTCCATGCCTTATAAGGTAAAATTATTTTTTAATATTATTTAGGCAATAATTCAGGTGTTGAACATGTCCTTTCAGCCCAGACAGTTGATATTTTAGTTACACACACATACACTCTCCACCTTTAACTACATCTATTCAGGCTGAGGAAGTGAGCCCTTGTTTTCCCAGAAAGGCTGACGAGGGCCAGGAAAATGTTGCTGAGCACAGCAAGCCCAGTTTGTTTCCAAGTGTGATCCTCCACCACCACATAACCCAAGCAAGCAAGCTTTCCATTTCTTTGCATTAAACAGCAGTCCTCCTAACAGAAGAATCCTGGGAATGATTCTGCAGCTTTCATATTCAGACATCAACAAGAAGAGCTGGATTTTTTTTCTTGCCTTTTCTCTCTCAAAAACAAAAGCTTTGCCATCAAAATTCACATTCAAGTTCAGATTGCCTATTTGTGGACAGGGCAACAGGGAGAAGTTTGGGGGTTTTGGCAGAATCACATGATTTTTTTTCTTCTCTAAAGAAATGGACCCTCACTTAGGACACTGGCAGAACCAGAAGCAGAGGTCAAAGTTGTTAAACTTTGCTTTTAAAAAAAAAAAAAAAAAGTTTTATCCAAACAAATCCCACTTCTGCAGGTCAGTTTGTTTTCCAGTATCTTGATACAAACTACAGGAGAGCACAGGTACAGCTGGGCTGCAGCACAAGGAGGTGTAACCCAAGGATCCAGCCACAAATCTGGATGATGGCAAGCTGAAATTTCCAGGCCCCAGCAGCAGCTCCAGCTGCCAGCCCAGGGGCTGATGAAATGAAACCCCAGGCTCCAGCAGTGACACCTGCAATCCTGGTACCTAGAAAAACACAGCCTGAGCCCCAGGAAAAGCCTGGGACTCCAGGAGAAGCCAGGGGCTCCAGCAGCACCAGTTGCCAGCCTGGAGCCCAACAGAAATGCAGCTGGAGGCCACAGGAAGCAGTTGCTGCCAGCACGGGGCCAACTCAAATTAAGAACTTTGAAACTTTTTCTTTAAAAAGATGAACGCTGCAGTCCATGATTGGTTGACATTAAGAAGGCAGAAGCCAAAGCGACAACAGGGAGGCAGGGCTGGTTAAAGCAATATACATTATATACAAACTCTTGGTTAATTAGTCCACTTGGTAGGCAACGTCCTTCTTGACTACAAGGCGCACTGGAATGAGCAGGGGAGGAGAGAGGGGCAAGATTCCATCCGATACCTTCTTGGCACTGCAGTGGGAAGGTGCCAGCGCCTCTTGATAGAAAACATGGAGAAAAAATAATCTTTAAATAACGGCACAAAACTGAGAAAGTCCTCCCAAAGCCTGCCCCAGTGGAATTGCCCGAGTCTAGCTGGAGGGGCTGATCTGTCTGAGAGCAGAGTCTCTGCAGCAGGGAAGGGGCATTAGCAGCACCTCTTCTTCCTTTTACTGTTCTTCGTTAGCTTCACCACATCGTTCTGTTGCTGCTGTTGCTGCTTTGCTAAGTTTTCTTTCTTTGCTCGCAGGACGAGCTCTGTAATGCAATTAAACATCTGCAAAAGAAACAAACACACTCAGACCACCCCAGAACTCAGGCTGGCTCCTGTGGGGTGCTGCTCCTTGGAAGCTGTTCCCCTTTTCTGTATGTTTCCATAATGCCCCAGAGACCTTCCCCAACCCACTATGGAAATCCAATACCTTTTCCCAACCCGCTTCCAAACTAAACAGTACCTCTATCCCTTTTTCCAAACCAATAAATAAAACCAGGGCAGTTTGGCACTCCTGAGGCCAGCAGTGAAGCCTGGGCACTCCTACCTCCTACAAGCATTCTCAAGTCTTTCCTGCCTAATATGTGAGCACAGTAAAGCTACTGAAAATACAGTGTGGGCTCCTTCATTTTGCTTGCCCAACTCTTCCAAAAACAGCTGAGTGTCTCTTTTTGACATTTTACCTACTACTTGCAACTCATACAAGCATTTTTTCTTTCTCAATGGGAAGAATGGAATTTTTTTTTTCCCACACCATTATTTCCAAACCATTGTATCTTTACTCTTCTGAATATTATATTACCTCTTCCACATTAATATTTTCTTTGGCGCTGGTCTCAAACAATTGGATCTCCATCTGCCCAGCAAATTTATAGGCATCTTCTGTTTCTACCACTTTTCGGTCTGGGTCATCATTCTTATTACCCACTAAAAAAGGAAAGAGAATAAAAGTCAGTTTGGTATTTCAGCAGGCCAGCCCACTAAATAGGATGCAGTAATTCCCTAATTACCTACCTAGTATCCTGCAGACATCATCACAGTTTTGATTAATTTCATGCAACCACCGTTTTACATTCACAAAAGATTCTGCGCTCGTTACGTCGTAGACAACGATGACCCCGTGTGTTCCTCTGTAATACCTGTGAGGCACAAAAGGACAGCAAATGGTAACTCAAAGTATCACCCTCTCTTCCACTGAGCTTCTACAGGAGTCACAACAAATCCTCAAGTTCTGGTAATCAAGTGCCCCCATTTTCTTTCCATTGAGACTCATGTAGCTCTTTTATAACAGCTGGATCCCAGGCTATTCCTCCAAAGCTACAGAACTCCGTGCTCATTCACTCTATATCTATACCAATACGTTTCCAAGTCCAAAGACTTCTGATACCTTCCTTGTTCAGGTTGTCAAGACCTTCAAAGATGAATGCTGTCTTTCAGCTACAGGACCAAAGGCAATGGTACCCCCAGCACATCCTCAGATCTGGCTGTGATGTAAACCTTGGGGCTGTATAAGCCACATCAAGTTTTTGCAGTAATTTTTGTTATCTGTGAACGATCACTAACAGACTAAAATTTCAGCAGATCTCCAAATATACTCAACCTTCAGTCACAGTTCTCCCGAGCTCTCAAAAATTTCTGTCTTGTTGAGCGACTCTGTTCTGATCACACCTTCCTACTCAACAGATCGACTCCATATGTGCATTCAATACTCTCTGCTACCTTTAGCCATTAAAAATAAGCTTTATTTCAGTTTATTCCCATTAGTCTTGGGCAACTGGCACCTTTAAAAGATGATGCACAAGTCTGATATGCAAGAAAAATATCTGAATTCAGGTTCCAACATTATCACCTGCACGAAGCTACCAAAGACAGACAGTATGTTCACCATGAAAATGCTAAATAAAAAACCAGCAAGCTCTACCTTCTCAGTTTTCAACCACAATCACAAGGGTACCAGGTGCATTCCCTATTGCAAATTAGGCAACTGTGACCCAAAAAATAAAAAGTAATTAAAAACAGGAAACAGTTAACAGTGAGGTATTCCTCAGGATCCATTTTTTACATTATGTGTATCTTTACTCCCTTCCTTTCATCCTCTTCTCTTTCTTCTGATCAATATTAAAATTTTAATAAAACTAATTCAAGAAACCAGCATACAAAATTGAGGATTTTCCCTTAAATTGTAACAACATTTCTAGACCTTACTGTCTTATCACAAGCACTTCTTGCAGTACATCCGCTGCACTTCAGAGATGTCCACTGTGACCATTCTGCTCCTCTTTGATTTCTCCAACTCAGCCAACACACCTTTGAACTTCAAAGCCTTTGAATCTAACCCAAACACACCTTTGAGAAGATCTCAAAGCTTCAGCTCACTTTGCTACCGAAGTGCTTAAGCAAGTCCCTGTCTCTTCCCACCTCCAGCCTCATCATCCTTCTACCAGAGAAGCCCCCTCCCTTTATACACCATCAGACAGACTTGCAGAGAGGCACAGATCACCCCCAGAGTCACACACCTTCCACTCCTGATCCCTGGGCATCAGTGCTCCTCCATCATGTTCTGCAGCAGTAGAACTTCTCCCATGTCTTGTTTTACCAGTGAATTATGCTGTACATTTCACTTCCCTTGGCAAGAGCTAACTCAGGTAAGAATTACTTGCTCCAGCCCATAAGAAATCCTGCACTTTGAAATGTTCTGGTCCATTCGCAGTCAGTTCTCTCAACAACTTCAAAACTTGTTACAGCACTGCATTTGTGCTTTCCTTGATTACAACTCAACTTTATTTCTAACTTGAATCCTTGGATCAAGTACTCCATTGCCTGAATCCAGCCATCCTCTCCTGACACTAGCATACCCTGCACCCTGGTTTTGATGAATCCTGTTTTGTGTGATAACATCAAATAGGGAAAGATCCCCGATCCTACCAACCACTGGATTTCTCCACAAGTGAACAATAAACCAATTACCTTCAAGCTCTCCCATATCATCACCTAATAGTCTTTTAATTCAGCAGCCCTCAGGCTGACCTACCACTTCCTCCTCAACGCTGCATTTGCCAAGACAACACTCAGCCCTTGGTTCAGCTGCACCTACGCACACCGAGCCCAGCCTGGCATCCCTGTCAGCCCAACCAGGGGCCCTTGGAGCATCCTGCTGCTCCTACCTTGCCCACGCACCTACATTTTCTCCTAAGCAAGGCATATGATGATGTCAGGGAGTGGAAAGCCACAGCCTGCACGTACCAATCCTGCTCTGACACATCGTCAGCACCGTCGGATTTCGCTCTGGGGATGGGGGCTGAGGGCTGGACCCTGCAGCAGAGATCACCACAGCAGTGGGAACCCTGCCACTGATATTGCCAACCACCTCATCAGAAACAGCTTCCTTTGTGCAAGAAGGCAACCCCTGACTCCTGCTGAGTGCCTAAGCATAAACTGCTGCTATTTTTGGAAGGGAAAATTGTCTGGCACATCGTTCTGGAAAGGTTGCCAACCCCTCATCTACACTAAAATGTCAGTTTCTCTATTGGCTGTCATTACCAAAAGAGATAAGCCTGAGAGATAAGACCATGACTACCTGTTATTCTCTAACTCTTAAGTCCCATAGCACACATTTTCTGTCAGAAAGCTGGTCATGCTATTTTCTATCAGCTGTTAGACACGGCTCTGCATCCTAGATAACATTTTAGGCTTAACAAGTACAGCAAAGGTTCTCCAACCCCAAATGCAGGACCAGTACTGGAAAACAAAATCTGATTTATCCTATCCCATACTTCAACTTCCAGAATGATGCAGTGCAGAATTGCTTTTATAACAGGTTGTGGGCTTTGGCGAGTAGAGAACAGATGGGGCTTTTGGCATTCAGGGAGGAGTAGGTGTAAATTTTGTGCTTTTGGCAACCAAGAGGTAGTTGAAACTTTGACACAAGGGAAAGAATGTCTTATCTCCTTCCCATCCACATTTTTGGGGAAATGGAGACCACAGAAATGAGAGCAGAAGAGACCTGAAGTCCTCAATCTGAGCCTTCCAGTCACAGACTGATGCTGGCTATCCTCTGTGTGGTGGGTGTGCTCTGCAAACCCCAAAGCCAGCATCTGCTGGTGGAAATACCTTCGTGAAATACAGAGAAAAATGTACTAGACCAATTATTCATGTTAAGAGTAGCCATGAAAGTATCTTCCTGAGGTGAAAGACAACCAAGCCTGACCTGTGTACACCCTTGGATGTTTGGCAGTAGCCAACAGTCTCCCATACACTTGGAAGAGTTTCCTAGACTTAGAGGCTTTACATTTAGCTTAGATCTGGAAAAGGCATAAGAAATTTAAATTGAAATAACCACCTTATTGCTTGTTCTACTACTAGAAATAAATTGGGGGTTACCCAAACTCAATGTGTCCTTCAGCCACCTGCATCCCTCCCTCACGTCCCTGAACACAGCCTTGGGAAACACGAGGGAACATCCACCCCTCGTTGGGACATTCCCTACTGCCAGAAACCAGTGAGAAAGTTCTCATATTCCCTCTAGCAATTGCTTCCCAATATTAACATCTGGAGTTATAACAACCAGTTTCATGGAGCACAGCAGTAGCTAAGTCAGATTTAAAAGAGATGGTCCAGTAGGACCCATATGTCGTTTTTTTCTGGAAAACAGGTAACTGCCAAATTGAAGGACAGGTCACTGGGTTAATCCAGCTTCTTTGTTCATATTTCACTACTTTGTAGCACACATTTCCCTTGTTTTTTTAAATTCATCTAGGATTCTAACAATTTCCGGAGACTTCTAATAATCTGGTTTCATACTCATCTTTCTTTCACGTTCCTGGAAGCACATCTATTGTCAGCCAGACCAGCCTTTTAACTACTAGCCTTTAGTCATATCTGCTTTATAAGACACAGCAATTCTATCATCTAAAAGATCTTATCCCTCTCTCAAACATGCCATTCCACAGGAAACCATGGCAGAAGGTCCCTCTGCTATCACTATTCATCCTGAGCTGGCATCTGACAACTATTATGTAAAGCTGGAATCCTAAACCCACAGTCCTGAATCAGGACAAAGTAGTCCTGTCTACAAGAGGAAATCAAGTACAGGGACTGGCTGTTCATGCATTTTAAGTATTCCTGCTAATACAGCTGCGTCCTGGCATGCTAAATCCCTGGTGAATTTCAATCAAATTTAATTTGGATGACATTCCATGGCAACCAAATTCACACAGATCAGCCTCTCCTCCCAGAAGGCACCAGCTATCCCAGTATTTCCACATTTAACAGACAATAAAACCAGCAGCCTTTATACTCCCTAGTCTGAAATTCTGATTTAGTTTCATTTTCTTGAGCTTCTGTAGAATACTCAAGACCAACCTGATTTCAGTTCCTTAACAATTTTTTCTGCTTTTCAGCTTTTGACTGTAGCTACAGTCACGTGAAATCAAACTAGTACAACCTTTTAATGCTTCTCAATTTTCCACTATTAACTTCCTACCACCTCTACCATTTTGTAGTTCTAAGTCCACACAGCAGCACTACCAACCTATTACTGTAATTACCAGATGGGCTCTAATTTCAGGCTTGCTTGCCAGGCTTGGCTCAACATCAATCTGAACTCTGCCTTTCACTGTAAAGGGACTCCCTGACCTACTGCAATACTGAACACCTTTCATATTCTTAACTTCAGTCTAAACCTCAATCTACTGAAAGATTAGGCAGACTACCACATTCTGTTGACAGGGCAATCCCACTCCACCCTTGATTTGATAGCCAAGCCCCCTTTTGTAAGAACAAGCAAGGTTACTTGATTTGTCAGTCAGTTTAGGATGAATAAATCAGCTACAGTACTACTTTGCCAATAAATGAAAAAAAAAAAAAAAAAGAACACAAGCCAGCCAGAACCATTTCTGAAATTTAACTCTTGTTATTGCTGTTTTCATAGGTGATATGATTAGGAACACTACACAGGCACAGCCAACCAACCTAGCAAGAGGAGCCCTCATCCCACTATAACCAGTATTCCCAAAGTGTTTTCCTCAACACTTCAAATGCACTTGGACACATGAACTTCTGTGTGTAGAACTGCAGAAAATGCAGTTCTTTTTCCCTGACCATAGAGGATTCTGTAACTAAGGCTGAAATTCCAAAATGTTTGCTCCCCCCGAAGTACAATATGCCTCACTTGGGTAAAAAACAATGCAAAAGGAAGTAGCAGTAGAGTTCCAACAGGTCAGGGCACAAATGCCTCAAACCATTTCAGCTTATCTATTTCAATTGTTAATTGAGAACAGAATTTCCATAAAACACTGCACAAAGTCCAATCCACAGCTATTCCCATTGACAGAAGGAATCCTCTGCTGGTATTCCCTGCTCAGTGCTGGATACACCATGGCTTTCTAAGCTGGCTGGCATCAGCCCCAGGACCCAACGCTCATTCCCGAGCCGGGGAATCTGCAAACAGGAAGGCCGTTTGCTGACTCAGCAGTAATCGGGGCTCTCTGACTCGCCTGTCACAGCTGACAGGGCTGCAGGCTGCCTCCCCCTCACCACTTCCTTCCCTGCAGCACTCCAACAAGAAGTGATGTCACACACAGGAACCCTACAAGAGGCAACCGAGTCTTTTTCGAGCTAAACACTTCAAAAACAATGGAAGTAATCCAGTAATATCCATACAGGAGCGCGGAGGAAAGGGGCGGTGCACACATCACGTTCAACTTTGCCATTTCTAGTGCTTTAGACATAACACAGATGTAACCAATCTCATTATTTTCAGGTCTGAGTAAATTCATCAATTCCTCAGCTGAAAATGATCCTCCTCTTAAATAAGAGCCAAAGGAGAAGTGAGTCCTGATAAAAGACCAAGTGAAACACACGGATCTTTCAAGAATTATTTTGGTTAAAACCCAAGGAAAGAGAAGTTCCATTTCCAAGTGCACTTTTCCCTTTTCCCCCCACAAGCAGTCCACCTTTACCGCAATCAGTTTACAAACACATTTTATTCTTAGTTCCCACCACCGCAGTTCTAGGTGTGGTTTCTTCAGGAACAGGAAAAGCTCTGCACATGCTGTTCAAAAGGACAATGAGTTCGAATCTGAATTCCAACCAAGGAAAAGGTTAATATCATGTGGGCGTCTGCTTCAGCAGAACTCCACACAAAGATAGCTGCTAAAGGAAAAGCAGGGATCAGAAATCCCACTCTTCAATCTCCAAGCTGTTCATTAGTTATGTGACACGGACAGAGGGTTTGCACTCTGTGCTTCTGCAGTGCATTCAATCAGAGGATGAACCTAGACAGGCACAGAGACAAGCTGTCTACTAGATGCAGTCTAATAACTCCAGTTCTACCATTTGGAAACCAGCAGCAGAGAAATAAGACAAAGCCACCACAGAAATGCACAGAGGGGTGAGGAATTCTGAAATCCCAGTTCCAAACCTTGCCAAAATATCACCACCACAGCTGGTTCTGATACAGCTGAGAGAAGTTCCACTGTACAGACCACACAGCAACCATTAGTTAATCAACTACAACACTTAAATATCTAAAGCCCAACTCGGGACTAAAAGATCCAGACCCAAAGGCACACAGCACAAAGCCCGGTGTTACTCACGTTGATGTAATAGTGCGGAAGCGTTCTTGGCCAGCTGTGTCCCAGATCTGGAGTTTCACCTTCTCTCCATTGATCTCAACTGTCCGGATTTTAAAATCCACTCCAATGGTGGTAATGTAGCTGCCTGGAGGGAAAGCGTGGGCAAGTGAGAACCTAAGTCTTGTTTATTTTGGATGTCCCAAAGCACACTTCTTGAACACTACTTGGCAGCAGCTCTCAGACTGGACAGGAGAACAAGGTTTTCCATATCTGCTTGCTGTTTAAAATGCCTTATATCATGCTGATCTGCATATTTTATCTGTAGCTAACAGCTTTCTTTCCTAGCCATGCTACCTTTAAAATTAAAAACTCAGTGTTACAAAACAAAATTATTTTTCTATCCCATTGATCAAGAGTATGCACCCTATCTCAAAAAATAGACAGTATGAAAGCATTTCACTTGTGAAAATTCTGAGATAATGCTTTGTTTTAAATGCTCGTGCAAACACCTATTTTGAATACAGTCTGTTCTAAGAGTTTTCTCCCAATAACTTGGTTATATCATAAACGTAAGTGGTTTACCACAATAATCAATCTAAATCCCAAAAGGCTAATAGGAAGTCTGCAGAGAGTATAGAATAATCTAAACCACCTAAGCTGTTTCTGGAACCACCTCAGTATTTCAATACTCAGGCACTTCCAGCTGCGAGTGGAGATCAGACACGATGGCCTGTACAGGCCTATACCAAGAGATGAAAAATTAAAACCACGATGTATTCCCAGCATAGCTACCAGTGGATAAACACAGATTCCTTATCAACCAGCAGCACTGGAGCAAACCCAGAGCATTTCACTTGCTGAAGGAAACAGACCACTCACCTGAGAAGGTATTATCTGCAAAACGCAACAGCAAACTGCTCTTGCCCACACCTACAACAAACAAACACAGCAAATCTTTCAATACAGTCATCCTGGGGGTCAGGGAACATAACAGTGTTTTACCCATCCATTGCATAAAATCAGCACATCATTTAGTACCATCCACCTTGACTGCTCATCTCCACACTCTCCTTGGACATTTGACCAAGCACAGTCACCCCAAGACTCAGGATGCTTCTGGTACAGTGCAGGGAGGGGGGACTTGTGCCCTCCCTCCTCCAGCCCCAGCAAACCTCCAACAGCAGCTTCTGAACTGTGGTCAGTTCAAGAGCTCAGGGAAGAACAATAACTAAAACCAAGTTTACAATCAATAGGCTTACATCTGCTAGGGAAAGAGCCAAAGCTGAGCATGTCCTGTGAATTAACAAGTGCTCAGAACACTGCTCTGAATTCAGCACTCTATTGAATTCCACTTGCACATCATGTGTGACGTCAGTAACACCACTGCCATTCCCATTCTGTGTGGAATCTGGACTGCTCTGACAATCACACCAGGGCTTGGTACTACACAGCTCATGTTAGCATGGCCACAGTCTAACAGAAGCCTAAACCAAACAGGAATTGGGAATCTCCGTCCTGTATTGCCATCCAAAATAGCCTTCTTCCACATCTAACAGGATGGTTACACACCTTTCTAAAGCTGTCCCCGTTGCCAAAACGTTCCATGCAAGATTTCCCTAAATGCTTTGAGCAGCACTTGATCCAGGTTTTCCATAACTGACTGTTTGCACCCTGATCACACCCTGTTGCAGGGAAGCATTTTTCACAGTGCTTCAGAGAAGAACTGCAAGGAACTCATTCCTGCACACCCACCCAAGGGAATCTGGGTATCCAAATGCCTCCACTTTGTTATCTCTGCATAACATCTCTGCCGTTAATGACCCTTCCTCCCCAAAATAAATTTGCTATGGCATGAATAGGAAATTCAACTTCACCGGGGTAATTATCTATTAAATCTTTTCAGGTAGAAGTTATTCAAGGCAATTATTTTGATGATGTATAACTTGCAAGTTCTTCTTAATAGAAGACCTATGCAAAGGCTATGCTGAACTCCAGTAGTTCTCAGCTGCTGGCACATGACAACAGCTACCAACAAAAAAAATAAAAAAAACTAAAAATCTGCATGATTACAGTAAGCCAGGTTTCATTTGCAAAGAGTTCAAATCACCAGCCATCTGGAGAAGCCATACTCATTTCTCCTTGCTACCAAGCAAAGGAGAAAAAGAGGAAAGGAACTAAAAAATACGAAGCTACAGCATGCATATAATCAGTATCTCTGAGCTCAAAAAAGATAGCAGAGCAGTTCCTTTATGGACCTTTATTATGGACTGGTTATTTAGCAAGAGTTAAGGCTCTGCAAATACCGGTCAACTAACTAAAAATAAGAAATAAAGAGAAAACAAGAATGTTTCAGCAGCAAGTGCTGTGCTTCTTGACCGAGCAGCCTTGGCCTTCAGCTCAGTGAAAGGCAAGAAGGTGCTGGAACCTGCAGACTGGTCAGACCACAGCAGCATCTCCGAGCTCAGCCAGCCCTGGGCGATGCTGCAGAGCTGCACATGACACTGCTCTGTCACACTGCCCTCCACTGCACAGCTTCCAGAGAGAAGAAACCTCCCGAACTCAGGAAGCTCTACGTGCTCCCAGTGACCATGATCTCACTAAACTAACACTGCCTCTGACCCACACTGTTCACGCGCAGAGAAACCACACTCTTGGTGACCCCACACTTCCCACGCAGAAGATCTGAAGAGAAGGCTCACAGGGCCCTCAGCTTGTTGTAGACAGCAAAATAAAACCAACAACAACAACAACAAAAAAAAGCCTATTGATTTTGCATAATTAAAATTAAAAAAAAATAAAATTCAGTGTCAGACAAGATTCTAAGACCCATATCTTACTGAACGGTAGAGTTAATTAAAGCAGCAGATGCAAAGCACAGATCATCTGTATTATTTTTAAATATCTGGCACAGCTGAAATCACCAGCAGCTTTTCAAGATGACCTGTTCTAAAAACACACAAACCTACTACCCTCCTGACAGATTTGCATCCAGGGGAAAGCAGATGAGACAGAACAATCCTATCCAGTAACAGTCCACTTCCTATTGCAGGGAATAAATGTCAATAAACAAGGCGAGCAAACTGCTTCGTGAAAGCAGGGACAAAGCTTTCCTGTTGGGGTTAGCAAAAACAAAACCAAAGAAAAATCAATAGTCAAACTACACAGTGAGATTTAATTACAGCAGAGAACGGCAGGCAGCCTGACAATTCTCACAACACTCCTTTCACTGGATACACTATAGGGATTTTGCTCAAGAAGACTGAGCTGAGAAAATTTATTTAATTGTTTAAAATGAGAAGTCTTCCTCAGAGTTTTCACCATCCTGTTTATCTTGCCTGAACAGTTTTGGAACTCATCAGCAAACAACAGTAACTGCTCTGCTCAGAATGCAGCATTTGGTTGTAATAATCCACAGGCTCCCAGAACTGCCTGGGGTTTAAGCTGCTCTGAAGCTGTTGTCCTGTCTCCCTGCCTAGATCCCTTCATGCAGACACAGTTTACTGTAGAATAAAACATTTTCTACATGAAGCTAAAGCTTCTGAAGGTGACAACTGCCAAGATCGTGCAACATTACCCTTTCATCCAAGAGCTGTGCTCGCTGCATGCCGGGACCTGCAGCCCCATGGACCACACCTCTGTTAAAAGAAGAGGGTGGATGCACTCTTCTCCAGTTTATGGAAATTCAACTGTAAGCTGCTGGAGTGCTACCAACACCGAGCTGCACCGACGGCAGCAATCCTCCCAGTCCCAATTCTTATGTACCCGGACCAAAGCACCAGACACTGGCACAGCTCACATGCTCAGCCCTCCAGAAGTTTCTGAGGTTGCTGCAGAAGTATTTAAAGATCTACTTTCAAAAAAACCCCCTCAAATCCCTTTATCTCCTGTTTTTAGGTATTTAGATCCTATACTACAATGACGAGTACACAAAGCTACCAGCTCTTCCAGGATTTATTAAAAAAATAAGGAACTCTAGAACTGAGACTTCAGGCTAAAGCACAGAAAAGGTCTTAAGGACTAATTAAGATAATAACGACTGTTAAAACGTACTAGCAGCCACACTGGAAACAATAGTCCTTAGGGCAGCCAGCCCTTCCCATCGATCCTTAAACTGCCTGTCACAGAGCAAGGGAATTCCCTCCTCATCCCAGCAACAGATTAGTGGGCGCCGTCAAAACATGCGCTCGCCAAGGTTGATGCCGGCAGCACTGCCGGTGCTGTCCCGACTTCTACGTGTCTAACCTGCCTTTTCCCAAACCCAGCCAAGCTCTTTACCATAATATCCTGCGGTAGCCCGTTCCGCAGGTTTATCAGATAAAACCTCCCGAAGCCCCAGCGAACGCGCCCCGCCATTCACACACACAGCGCGGGTTCCCCGCTCAGCCCCGCGGAGAAGCGGCAGCACAACGCCGCGGCTGCCCCGGGCACAGGAGGCCGCCCCTCCCCGCCTCCCCCGCCCCGGCCCCGCCGCCGCTCGCCGGCCCCTCACGGCCCGAGGGGCGGCCACCCGCAGGGCCTACCCCGCCCCGGGCCGTGCCGCCCGCGTCACGCTGGTCGCCGAGATGAGCAGCATTGAAGAGGTGGTCGTAGTCCCGGGCCATGGGTGGGGCGCGGCCGCGGGCGGCGGAGCGGGCGGGGGGGGGGGGGGCGGGGGGCGGCGGCGGCCTCCCAGGCCGGAGCAATCCCGGGACAAACAGCGGAAAAACTGACAAGCGGGCGCCCGCCGCCGAGCATGAGACGAGCCCGCCAGGGGCCGACCAGCCTGCGCCGCGCGGCCATGCGCCCGACCCCGCCACACGCCCCGCGCCGCAGCTGCGCGGGGAAAACGGCGAGCCCTCCGCGCGCCGCGCCTGCGCGCTGGGGTGGAGGCGGTGAGGCGGCGGGCGCGCGGCGGCGGCCATGGCGGGATCCGTTGAGGGACAGGCTGCCCCTCGCCTCCCGACAGCTTCACTCGTCCCCGCCGTGCCGAGATACCTCCGTTGGCACCCGGTGGGTTCCCCTAGTCCCGTAGGTGCTCGTGTGAGGAAGGCGCCAGTGGTGTCCACCCTAGTTCCGTAAGTGCCGTTGTGAGGACGCGGCAGAAAGCGACGTTGCCCCTAGTGAAAGAGACAAAGGCGTGCGGGAGCCCCAGCACTCCAGCTCTGCCTCCAAAGGAGCGGTTTGGTAGGTACAGGAACGGTTCCCATCGCAGCCACAAGCGCAGGTGAGTAGACCCCATAGCAGTGGTATGAAATACCCAGGCGGTGTAGTGTCACAAGCCTGGAAAGTTCAGGCCAGTCTGAAATTAAAATTCTGGGGTTTTTAATCCAGAGACGTGCCTGTGTACTGCTCAGGAAGGGCCTGACCTCCGCCCATCAGTCGCTTTGCTTTGCACCGTCACCAGCTCCATCTGCAATTCAAAGTCACTCCCAGCTGTCCCAGCAGCCTCATGTGATTTTGTTACCCGGTTGCCAAGACACTACTTACACAAATCCTGCAAGATGTGGTCACGTTTTCGGTGATATCCCTTCTAAGTGGAGCCAGGCCAGGAAAAGTACAGAGTTTTTGTATCTGATTAATTTCCTAAAAACCCCCATTCTCACTGGTTATTGAAATCCTGAGATCAAGTGAAATGTGTAATGAAAAACGGTCCTACTAAACATGCATGTCATTCCAGATGGGAATAGGTATTTAGCACTAAAGAAACGTGGATGTTATAGATTATAAATGGTCTGATTAGGAAGAAATTGTTCCCTGATGAGGCGTGGTGAGGCACTGGCCAGGCTGCCCAGAGAAAGCTGTTGATTTTCCCCATCCCGGAGTGTCCCAAGGCCAGGTGGGTTGGAGGGGCAACCTGATCTAGTGGCGTGGGTGTCCCAATTAAATATAAACCTTTTAATCTTTACCTTCAAAAAAAATATATTCTAGTTTCAAAGCATTCTGTCAGGTCCTCACATACTGGAATCCACTTACGTGACCTTTAGCTCACATCACTCAGCAACTCATGACATTTTTAACACACAAAAAACACACACTATATATATATGTATGTAATATGTGATATGTTATCACCCACCCAGACAGCACTGGGGCAGCCAGCGTGCAACCTGCACCACCAGAGTAAATGAGGACACTGTAGCTGGCCAGGAAATCCTTGAATCCAGCACTCAAACGATCAGATCACCTCAAATGACAGTGACTCCTCCATTTTTAAGTTATGAAACATCATCACGATGAAAAGCGTGAGGCATCATAATGTTACCAAATAAAATGCGATAGTAGGAATTGTGACTATCAAAAAAAAAAAACCAAAAATATTTGAATATTTTATTGCTTTTACATTTGTCTTCTTCTTGTAATTTTGGGACCTTGTAAGTTTTAAACCTCTCTTATAATTAGTTTTTGATCTCTTGAACTACACACAATCAGCGTCACTCAGAGAAGTGCGACGGTGCAAAGATTGGTAATTACCATCAGTCATAGCGGGGAAAAATTATTTTACTGACAACTGGTATTTTAAGACATTTGAAATGAGAAGTTCATTCTTTAGTCTCCAAGTTGCACAACAGTTTATCAGATTCATGGTTATGGTATTTATCTCGGATATATTATACTGCAGCTGTTAAATAGTTAGCAAAAAAAGCTATCAAAATCCAAATCGAGTGTTTCACTGTGATGAAAAATCAGCTATTCTCCTCAAGTGCAAGTGAGCCTCCTTACCTTTTGCCCTCCCTCTCAGGAACAACTTAAGCTCAGTGCAAAAATTTCAAGTGCTCTGTTTGGAAGATGAATGAGTTTTCCACTTGCTGGTTACCTAAGTGGAAATAAAAATCATCAAAATATAGATGATCTTATTGGCTAAAGGACAAGGTAATAAAAAAAGGGATTCATTTCCCATAATTTTCTTTCCCATGTTACCTGGAGCATCAATGGATTCAGAGAGATCAGCCAAGGTGCCCATGATCAAAGCTCAACAGCCATTGCTTCACCAAAACTGACCATTTTTTAATTCCTTCTGGCTGCAGTTGATGGACTGAGTGATGCCAGTACAATCACTGAGTTTTCTGACAAATAATTATTAGGTTTGAATGGCATCAAATTTGTGCCTGTTTCAGGGCAGAGGTTTTTGTACTGCATGGTGATCAACTCTGTTCCTGTGATCCAAAGCACCAGCTAAGTCATCACAAGGTGAACTATCCAGCTGCCCCGAGCTGACACCTCGAGGCCAGGACGGAGTCAGAATGAAACAAACATGAGGGGCAGCAGTGAAGTTAAGGAAAAACATGGAAATCTATAAAGAAAATACATAGAAAATCTAAATTTATTTCATCCCGGGTGTGAGGACACTGAAGTGATGATGCAGTGCTGAAAAAAATGAACTGTTTTCAAGTATGGAACAGGACAAGCAGCAATGGATCAAGATAGCAGAAGGGGAAAACTTTTCTTCAGAGATGAGGTAAGTTCTGACAGTCTGGTAAGTTCCATGTAACGGACAGATGCATAGAGAGGTTATGGCATCTCCATCCTACAAATGT
>CM031871.1:11387900-11429627 GCA_018697195.1 Certhia americana
GGCGGCCGTGAGGCGGCGGGCGCGCGGCCGGCGGCCATGGCGGGATCGTGAGGTGGACAGCTGCCACCTCGCCTCCCGACCCGCTTCACCTCGTCCTCCAAAAAAGAAAAAAAAAAGGGAGACCCGCCGTGCCGAGACACCTCCGTTTGGCACCGGTGTGTTTCCCCCTAGTTCCCGTAGGTGCTCGTGTGAGGAAGGCGCCAGTGTGTGTCCCCCCTAGTTCCCGTAAGTGCTCCTGTGAGGACGCGGCAGAAAGCGACGTTGCCCTCAGGAAAGCGCCAAAGGCGTGAGGGAGCCCCAGCACTCCCAGCTCTGCTCCAAAGGAGCGGTTTGTGTAGGTACAGGAACGGTTCCCATCGCAGCCCAAGCCGCAGGTGAGGAGCCCCACAGCAGTGGTATGAAATACCCAGGTGTGTGTCACAGGCCTGGCAAGTCAGGCCAGTCTGAAATTAAATTCCTGGGGTTTTTAATCTAGAGACGTGCCTGTGTACTGCTCAGGAAGGGCCTTGACCTCCCGCCCATCAGTAGCTTTGCTTGCACCGTCCCCAGCTCACATCTGCAATTCACAGTCACTCCCAGCTGTCCAGCAGCCTCAGTGATTTTGTTACCGGTTGCACAGACACTGACTACACAAATCCTGCAAGATTGTGGTCACGTTTTCGGTGATATCCACTTCTAAGTGGAGACATGGCACAAGAAAAGTACAGTGTTTTTGCTCTGATTAATTTTCCTTAAAAACCCCCCATTCTCACTGGTATTTGAACTCCTGAGATCAAGTTGAATTATGTAATGAAACCTGTCTTACTAACATGCATTGTCATTCAGATGGGAAGAGGTATATTAGCACTAAAGAACTTGGATTGTTATAGATTATAAATGGGTCTGTATTAGGAAGAAATTGTTCCCTGTGAGGGTGGTGAGGCCCTGGCACAGGCTGCCCAGAGAAGCTGTGATTTCCCCATCCCTGGATGTGTCCAAGGCCAGGCTGGGTGGGGACTGGGGCAACCTGATCTAGTGGGTGGTGTCCCACTTAATTATAAACCTTTCTTAATCTTAACCTTCAAAAAACATATTATAGTTTTCAAAGTTCATTCTGTCAAGGTCCTCACATCCTGGAATCCACTTACGTGACCTTTAGCTCACATTCACTCAGCAACTCATGCATTTTAAACACCACAAACACACACACATATATATATATATGTATGTATATATGTGATATGTATATCACCCACCCCAGACAAGCACTGGGGCAGCCCATCGTGCAACCCTGCACCACCAGAGTAACTGAGGACACTGTAGCTGCCAGGAAATCCCTTGAATCCAGCACTCAAACGAGCAGATCCAACTCAAAATGACAGTGACTCCTCTATTTTTAAGTTCATGAAACCTCATCATGTGAAAAGCGTGAGGCATCATAATGTTACCAAATAAAATGGATAGTAAGAATTGTGACTAATCAAAAAAAAAAATCAAAATATTTGAATATTTTATGCTTTTACATTTGTCTCTCTTCCTCTGTAATTTTTGGGACCTTGTAAGTTTAAACCTCTCTTATAAATTAGTTTTTGATCTTCTTGAAATACACACAATTCAGCTGTCACTCAGAGACAGTTGCTTGACGGTGCAAAGATGTTATTACCATCAGTTATAGGGAAAAATTATCTTTTACTGACAACTGGTATGTTTAAGACATTTGAAATGAGAAGTTAATTCTTTAGTCTCCAAGTTGGCACAATCAGTTTATCAGATCTCATGTTATGGGTATTTTATCTCTGATATATTATACTGCAGTGTATAAATAGTTTAGCAAAAAATAGCTATCAAAATCCAAATCGAGTGTTTCACTGTGACTGAAAAATCAGCATATTCTCCTCAAGTGCAAGTGAGCTCCTACCTTTTGCTCCTCCCTCTCAGGAACAACTAAGCTCAGTGCAAAAATTCAAGTGCTGTTTGGGAAGATGAATGAGTTTTTCCACTTGCTGTTACCTAAGCTGGAAATACAAATCATCAAAATAATAGATGATCTTATTGGCTAAAATGGACAAGTTAATAAAAAAGGATTCATTTCCCTATAATTTTCTTTCCCATGTTTACATGGAGCATCAATGGAATCAGAAGAGATAAGCCAAGGTGCCCATGATCAAAAGCTCAAACAGCCATTCTTCACCAAAACTTGCCATTTTTTCATTCCTTCTTGGCTGCAGTGATGGAATGAGTGATTCCAGTACAATCACTGAGTTTTCTGACACCTACTTAGTAGGTTTTGAATGGCATCAAATTTTGTGCATGTTTCAGGGCAGAGGTTTTTGTACTGCATGGTGTAACTGCTGTTCCTGTGATCCCAAAGCACAGCTAATTCATCACAGGTGAAACTCATTCCAGTGCCCCGAGCTGACACCTCGAGGCAAGGAGGAGTCAGAATGAAACAAACATGAGGGGCAGCAGTGTAAGTTAAGAAAACATGGAAATCTCTAAGAAAATACATAGAAAATCTAAATTTATTTCATCCAGGGGTGAGGACACTGAAGTGATGATGCAGTTGCTGAAAAAAATGAACTGTTTTCAATGTCTGGGAACAGGACAAGCAGCAATGGACTCAAGTAGCAGCAAGGAAAACTTTTTCTTCAGAGATGAGGTAAGTTCTGACAGTCTGGTAAGTTCATGTAACGGAATAGATGGCACAGAGAGGTTATGGCATCTCCATCCTACAATGTTAGATAAACAATTATGTGGCAATCAGCTGGGAATGGTTTAGTAGAGCTGAGTCTATCTTAGGTACAGGGTAAAACAGCTGATTTCCAAGTTTTTTCCTCTAACTCCTATAGCAAATCTTGTCAGGATGCTACACCACAGGCTGGGAACTGACACAGCAGCAAGAACCTTTTACCAGATTCTCTTACTTTGCACCAGAACAAACCACAGCACTCCCAAATACCTGCTCACATTTTATCTTGCTGTTTGAGGCATTAGTATGATAAAAATGTTCTTGTGTTTGCTGCTGTTGCCATAACAATCAGAAAATTGCTTCTAGCAGAACGTGTATTCCCATGGGGTTCCACTTCATGCTCTCAAATTTTATGATGTGTAGTGTTGTGTTCTCCCATCATCATGGTTTGAGCCATCCAGAGGTACAAGCAAGGAAGATTACACACACACATCACCCACATGAAATAAATCTCAGTGCTCTGGCTTCTCAGGTGCAATTAGCTTCTGTGAGTTTCATAAAATAGATAAGGGTCACTTAACTATTGCTCTACATGGAATGTAAAACTCATTTTGCCTTCTAAAACTTTGTATTCTGCAACAAGATTTTCCCTATTTCCATCAAGTGACATAAAATGTATTAGTAAATTAATTTTTTTTTTTCAAAAGAGATATATGTGGCCAGGTAAAATAAAATACTTTCTTGGAGAAGCACAACCCATTAAAAAAACCATATGTCAAGTATCTTGTGAAGCCTTTGAAGACATAAATACAAAGGACTTTTCATGAGTTGGGTAACTAAAAAGCTGTCTGTAGTCAAAAATACGTTGGAAATTAACAGGAGTAATCACTTAAAAATTTCATTAAATGTCAGTTCTAGCTTGGCTTTAAAGCCTGTCTTGTCTCAGTTCTGCAAAAGGTTTTCACAGATCACAGCACTGTCAACTCTACAAACTGTTTGCCCTAGAACAAACAGGTCTGAAAAGTAAATCACAGCACAAGTTTGTTGACAAATGAATTTGTAAAAAGAACAGTTTACATCAGAAGGATCAAAGTCAGAGCCTTTATTAAATGTTCCTTCTCTAAACAGACTGCATTTAATCCCCCTTTCGCATCTGTGATTTCTAAGGCTATTTTAAATACTCCGTTTTTACAGGGATTTTCAGTCTCCAAAACCGTCACAAGCAGCAAGTTAGCAGTACACAGAAACAATACAACTGAACTTCCACTGAGTTCTATTCCTGCCTCCCAGGGTGCGTGGAAAAACCAACAATACCTCCAGTACTGGAGTTTTTGCACAGACCCTGGAAAGGAAATAGTTGTCACCAGAGTTTAAGCCTGATGTGCTCTAGCCACATCTCACAACTGGCCACAGCTGACCAGTATTGGTTAGTATGTCTGTCTCTTGTGCATTATCTGTTTCAAAAAGGGGACCAAATTTTTAATTTTTATCTAGTGTGGGTCTAATTAAGGCTATTCTGGTATATTTGATACTAAAATACTCTCTGGGAGTCCTTTTCATGAAATCCCATCAGAATTTACATTTTCAAAAATGAAAACATTTATAATAGGTGTTTGAGTTGAAATGCTGATGCAGCGGTTGGTTCAGTGTTTCCTGGTCTTTGGGAGCTTTATCACGTCAGAATAGTGTCATCGATCTGTTCCTCGGAGTCAGCCTGCCCAGCCAGCTTCCGCAGGGACCTCCTGCAGCTTTCATTGAGGAGCTCCAGGCTGGCAGCATCCAGAATCTTGGAAACTGACTGTGGAAGGGAGACAGCACCAATTACCAACTCCTTAGGACACACCAGTCAAAATCAGAGTGAGCGTAAGTGCCTTACGCACAGGAGCAACCAAAATCTTTCCAACATCCCAAAAGTCTACACCTGGTTTTACAATTCCAGACGTGGGAACTTATCCAAAAGCAGGTCTGGAAATAGAGGCAGGAAGCAGTCCATCCTAAATACTCCCCAGCACCACTGTGATCATCCAGGTGACCAAAGCAATGAGTTATCAGTGCCAGCCGAGGGAACTCAGCACAGGTAAGGCTTAAGGGGGTTTGTTAAATGTCTTGATTCTATTAATGCTGCACTATAAGGTTGTACAGAACAGGTGTTCCTGATTTCTTCAGAGCTTAGCATGAGAATGATGCTAAAGATCTAAATGAAAATAGGAATGTCCCACTTCATCTATTTCATAAGACTTCCAGCACATTCTGAGGTTGCAGGCACCACACAGACAAAAAGCAGAACGAGGTGACACAGCCTTGCTACCAACAATTACGGCTCTTTTATATGTCTCATACCTCAAGCACTTCTTCACCCGCTCTCATCTTCAGAAGATTGACAATAGCCTGGTCACTGTAGGCTCTTACACTGGTGTTTTTATCTTTTGTGTTGTCCAGAAGTGCTTTGAGAATTGGTTTAATTGTCTGAGTATCCAATGGGGGAAGATGGCTTTTATTTGCCCACCAAATCATCTTTTCTGCAACTAACTTTATGTCACTGGATGAGTTCTGAAGACACTGAAGGAGACAAAGATACATTCAGATATACCAAGGATACATATTTAAAGCAGTTGTTATTTTTTTATTTTAATTTAACTATTTAAAACTATGCTAAGAAAAGCAAACTGTTTCCAGCTCGCAGATACACAAGATACACACTTGTTACCAAGTAAATCTGAGTAAACTCTGTAAGACAAGGTCAACCCTTGAAAACAAGACAACTTTACAACAGAAAATTTCTAAATATGTTGATGACAGTGTCACATGTTCATCTCAACTGTCTCAGGAAATGACAATGACCACTAAGTGCAGAAAAGCTGATAGTGTCAGCACCTCTGCAACACACTCGCTCAGCAGCAACAGCCAAGCCACCCTCTGGTTGGAATATTGGGTACATTTGAACAGTGGATTTCACTTCAAAATTTAAAGAATGAGAGTTTTGTATTTTAATCTTAACCCATTTAAAACATGAAAGATAATATCTGAATGTCAAGTGCATTATTAATATGGTGATAAAGGTTTTGTAGCAAGTGTGATATTTTATATTTTAACACAGTACTAGTATATTAACATAGAAAAGTTGGATTTCAAACATGAAGTCTGCTTTGAAGAATGTCGGCCTGTATTATGTCAACTTGGCATGTTTGGTAGTTTTTCAAGTAAATTGCAAAGCAATGTAAAATCTGAAATTGTAACATGCTGCAGCATCACCCCTCTCTATCCGTCCTTGTCTACCAAGAGGGATACTTCAGTGTGTGGTAGGGTTTGGGGAGGGCAGACAACTTAAGAAACCAAAAAATCGCAGCCACACACCAAAAGAAACAAACAACCAATAAAGGAATTTTGAAGAAAAATATTTAAATCGAAATGAACTGAAAGAGATGTTAACTTTAATGTTCTCAGGTCAGGTGAGTTTTGTTATTTCATCCATTTCTAGCAAAGGCTGTTTGACCTTCAGCAATCTTAAAAACCTGACAGCTTCCTCACACTCTTCTCTGCCTCTGCCAGCTGTTTGCTACTGCAAAGGGAAAATGCATTTATAAGAACCAGACTTGGGATTCAGCACAGAAAGCACAAAAGCAAATTTCCATGTTAGAGCAGGGATGGCAGTGTTGTATCCACAGCTTCAAAGAAGGCTGATACAGTGATTCTATCTGCACTCTGCCTCAAAAAAAAAATCTAGGTTTTCAAGGACTTGATAACTTGAGTTAGGTCAGAGATTCAGATCACACAAGAAGACCACCAGGTAGTGAACATGAAAATTCTTACCTTAATAAAGAGGCTGGAAAGTTTGGGAGGCAGGTTGCTTCCCTCTTCCATATGGTATTTCATGAGAAAGCCCATCCCTCTGATGCCACTAACTGCAATGGGGATCTTCAACATAAAGACAAGAATTGGTATTATTACAGGAGAATTCAACAACAGCCTTTAAAACCAAACTTATGGTCTGTCAGCTTTTGTGGAAGGCTAAACCCATCCTTCAAAAGAACAGCAGCATCAAAGCAGGAAAACATTGGGTTAATGGTATTGGGTAATATGATGAAAAAATCCCAATGCAGCATAAGCCAGAATAAGGCAGCAGGCCCTACCAAGTCCACAAAATTCCTACCCCAAACTGTTGAATGAGTATTCAACACTAGATTTAAAATCTTCCTCCTAAAATGAGTAATTTCTACTTCTTACAAACTTGGTCTGTGAATGAGAACTCTCTAGGGAAACAGGAGTGTAATTTACTCCAAATGAAAGCTACTCTGCAGTTAAAGATTATTTAATCTTCATCTCCCCAGAGATCATAACTCAAAGAACCAGAACAGTTGTGTAATTTCACCATAAAAACTGCATCTAGCCAAGGGACAATCTTCAGATGGCACTTGGGGCTTTTTGTCCTGGTTGGTAACACAGGAACCTGTTCACACACCTTTCAAAACTGCTCCCAACAAGCAGCAGCAGCAGCAGCACCCCCACTCAGGGCAGGACTCACCCTGTCAGCTGTGGCATTGCTGATGATCATCTCCTGGACACTGCTGTAGTATTTTGGGGAACACAGCCTGCCAGGAGCCACGTTCACAGCCACAGAGAGAGCCAGGCTCCGGCCGTGCCTCACCATCCAGTCAATGCCAGAGACATCTGCTGCAGAGCAAAGAACAGAACAATGGTAGGGCTCGGGTTATCTAGTGCTCTTCCTCTGAGAGGTTTTTGGCAGTTTGTCAATTCACTGCCATAAAATGAAATAACGAGCAGCATCTAAAGCAATGCCCTTCTTCCTCTATTTCTCCCAAAAACACATACAGATAGAGTTAAAATGCAACAGCTTTTCCACACAGGAACATCATCTGGGCAGGCAGGGAAGCAGACACAAACAAGGGGCTCTCTTGTTCAATTCAGGTACTTCTGATGATTCAAAATTAGACAAGCTTTGACTCTCTAATAGATTTATAAAAGTCATCTATAATTTGACCAGCCAACAGACTTCCTTTTTAATCCCACAGAGGAGAGTAATCCATAACACTCTCAAATCCTGGGGTCCTATAAAACTCATGGTTTTTTCTAACTTAGAGGCAAATTAGTCAATTCTCCAAAAGCATGTGAAGCCATGAGACCACAGTGCTCTCCCAAAAGGTGGGATAGCCCTCCTGTCCACCCTACCAGAACATCCTGTCATGTCCAACTGTCCTCGTGTTTGCAACAGCAATTACTCAGCCATGCTAGTACTTTTGTCAAGTCATCAGATAACAAATCCAGAGAAAAAAGTCTGGGCAACCCCAAATGACAATCAGTTACCTCTGCTCCCTGTGAATGCGCAAATTAAGAGCCACGAGCAAAGAAAATCACAAGAAAATACAGAGCAGAGATTCAGTCACAAAGTTAGCCTGAATCAATAGCTGAGAAGGAATCTTCCCTGCTTTCAGAATCTGTTCCACTCCTGTAAACAGCTTCACCTACCCAGTAAGTGCTGGTAGAGAACAGTGCTGAGCTCATCGTCGGACAGAAAGGCGCACAGCTCTGCCAGGCAGCCCGCCGAGGCCATGCGGGTGGCATCCTGACAGGGGATGGGAGAACAGAGAACATGGCTTGAGCTCAACACACCCCAGAGACAGGCAGCAAGAAAAACAAGTGTCAGAAGATGACAGGAAATAAAGAGGAGGAGAAAATAAATAGTAGTATTTCACTGCTACTCCCTGTGGATTTCTTTCAGTTCACATGGTTTCTTGTACATAATGGAACTTAAAACCAAATCTAAGGTCAAAAAAGCCAGCAGAGACTGAAGAATTACAGATCTTATCTATGTTCTGATTTGTTAAATGGAAAGGTCATAAAGATGAAGTTCAATGTTTTAAAATATGAGTTCACAAGAGCTTAGTTTAGATTCACTTACTGTAAGTGTTATTTCTAGCCATCTCTGGATGAGCTGGTCTCTGTGATAAACTCTTACTACTTTTCATTTAACACTTCCAGGCCTTTGCTATTTTGGCTTCCTTATGTGACCATCCCACTACTGTCCACTTCTCCCCCAGATTTACAACCCAGTCAGAATGTTTCAATTTTCTAATTTCTAGCATGTCAACAGTTGCATGTCTGTTGCAGAGACTGACATAAAAAAGAAATTATTACATGATAGTTTAATCTCACTCATGTTACTGTTGCTATCTGCTATATACAAAAGACCCTATATTAAACTTGGAGAGCTTCCCTCCAAGTTGAAGAAAAATCAATCTGCCATTATCTGAAAAATTTCTCACATGTAAAGATAAGCCTTACCTGAGGGGCTACAAACACATCCGTGCATATAGTGAAGGTACTGTAGGTTTTCTCCAAGGTAAAAAGCAAATCCTGACTGCAGAGCTACCTGAAACCTGTTAGTGAGGAGCTGCAGGTCAAACCCACATATTGCCAAGGAAACATTAAACTGGAGGTTTTTCAGAGTTACCAGGGACTGGTCAGGAATCTCCAATTCTTCACTGTGACTACATCATTAGTAATTTTCCCAGAAGTCATTTTAGATAGTAATTCTCTTAGAAAGTTCAGATTTTAAATGAAAGAACAAGACTGTCTGCAGCAGTACCTCATCGTGTCCCAGCATTCCCAGCAGCGCTGTGCTAATATTCTTCCTGATTGCAGCATCTACTTTTGCACCAGCTCCTCGTGTGACAAACCGCAGTGCTTGCAGCATCGTATCCCTGGAAGAGATCACATTCTACAGTCACACACTGCCTCTCCCCCACCCTCCAAGAGAAATTTTGCTCTGGACACCTGTAGATCCTTGCACAGCAATTACACTGAGAACCCTTACAGTTTGGGAAGTGATCCCCTCTCTGCACTGCTGGAGACTCCATCCTAGACAGAACCCCCATGTCTCTGTCTAACACAACACAGGTATTTTCTGATTGTTCAGAAAAATTAAAATAAAAAAATTACCACGTCAGGAATTTCATACCTTAGGGATCTGTGCCCTTAGGATACAAGAACAGCTTCAGGTCAGACTGACAGTCAATACTGCCTTTTATCTGAAAGTGGGCTGCCTGGGGATGTGCAGGAGGAGAATTGGGCAGACCCCAAACATTCTTTCTCCTAAATACTCTCACAGCTCACCTTCCGACACAGGAAGGCCCCCATAATCCCCATTCTTGGTTTACAGTCCACTGCTTTCATTAATACATGCATCTTACTCTCACTGGGGGTTTTGTTCATTCATCCCAGCTCTTTCTTTCATCCTAAGTAAGCAGGGAGGTCTGAGCTGTCAGCTGCAGCTTACCTGATGGCAGAGTCATCGCTGGTACGAATTCCATTGAGGAGCTCCGTGAAGAGAGGATCCACTTTGACATGGATGACAATGAGTTTCCCAAGAGCATCGGCAGCTTTAAGGCGAACAGCACGGTTTGAGTCTTGCAGAGCTTTGGTGAATGTTGTTTGCAACTGGGGCAAAAATGGTTTCAGAGCAATCTCAACCTATTCCAGAGTGGAAGAAGGGAAAGTGGTGGGGTCAAGTATTAAAGAGAAGCTAGAGATCAAACTGAAAACAGCATGACCCTTTCTACAGTACTTTATTATCAGAGAGCCCTCGTTAAATCTAATGTGCTACTAAAATAGGAAAAGTATAGAACAACAATTTACCACAAAACCTTTCACCTTTTCCAATCTAATCATCTTTCCTTCACATTGAAATACACGGGTAGCACTGAGAAATTCTGCACTATCATGAAGAGCCTTTTGTACTCAGAGCACTGAATAAAAGCTCAGCTCTGTTCAAAAATACAGAAGATCTTTGCACTTAACAATATGTAAAAATGGTGGATACAGGAGAGATTAATTAAATGGTGGGTTTTAATCACTTGAGAGTGGGATCAGCATTTATCAATATTTCTAAGCAGCGCAGTGGTTTAGCACTGGGGACTTTTTTTGTAGGCCAGAAGCTGCTGGAAGAATGCAATCCAGTTACAGTGCTATTCCTACATATAAAATCCACAGCAGCAGGCATCCCAGCTGTATTTACATGAACAGCAACAGATCGTTTTGAAGGTTGCCATGGAAAATGCTCACAAACCACAGTCCAATACTTTGAATCTTACCTTAGCTAAAAGGAGGCTTAATGTTTCAAGCAGAGCCACCTTGACATTCCAGCTGAACCGATCTCCCAAGATTCGAATGAGTGGCCCAGTGATGCTCACCACAGATGGCTTGAGAGCTTCAGCAGAAGTCAGCTTTATAACCAGCCCTAAGGCCTTTGCTGCCTCCTCCTTCTGTTCTGGATTACCAGTTAAAACACCTTCCCGCAGCACCACAAGTATGGAAGTCACTCCCTGTCACGAAAATCAGATAAGAAAGCTTAGAAGCTAAGATGCAAGAAATATGTATCTTATTTTTGCTCCTATTATACACCAGATGCACAAACTTGGAGGGTTTCTCTCAATTTCCTGTTGACCTTCAGCTGCCTGATTCCACATTGACAGAGCTACTTTTATTTGGTTTGATTTCATGCCTCTCCGCCTTACTAAGCCAGTTGCTATGAGAAAAGTGGTGGCGGCTCAGGGAATTTTTAAACCAGAGAATTTTGGCAAAGAAGTCCAGTGTTACTCCCCCACAAAAAGCAACCATAAACTTAAGTGCATAACAGAATTGTCAGAGACCTCACTGCAAGAGGGGTCTTCTGTAGGGTTACTCAAGAGCTCTAACTGACAAAAAGTCTTCCAATATACAGGTTTGGAATGCCTAAGTTGTCACTACTTCTAATAGCTGTAATATCAATCAGCTCTCCCCAAAGGTGGGGTATTGTGGCTGTGATGAATCCATGCTCATTCCGATCCTTTACCTTCTTAGGAATACAGAATCCTGGCACATGCTCGCCCTTGGCCTCATTCCCTACAATCCGGATATCCCTGTGCAGGTCCTCAATGAGAGCGAGCTGGTTCCCAGCATCTAATTTCTGCAGGAGAGAGGGGTAAAATAAAGATCAGGCAACATGACATCCAGATACCTTTTGTGAAGTCTTCTCAGGCCAGGCATTACTCCTGTAACCTTTTTGAGCTGCCTCTCACCTTGGTGATGGAATTAAGTGCATCCCAGCTTTCATTCAGAACTACAGGGTTGGTGTCATTAAACAGGCGAATCAAGCCTGAAACCAAGCTCCTGAGATGCCCAGTGTAGTCTGCTTTTGTCTTGGAGCAGTAGATATTCAGCATGACAGCTGCTGCCTGTCTCATGCCCAGCTCAGGGCTGCGGGTAGCTTCTAGCAAATCTTCAGTTATAATTCTTTGTCCAACGTCATCTTCCACAGACAGGATC
The DNA here is from genome assembly GCA_018697195.1 of Certhia americana. Lineage (NCBI taxonomy): Eukaryota > Metazoa > Chordata > Aves > Passeriformes > Certhiidae > Certhia > Certhia americana. Next base: position 11,399,890 of record CM031871.1, read on the forward strand.
ACAGACTGGCAGTTTGCCATCTCCTGAAGAGCCCAAAATTAACTTTACATTAGCTCTCAAACAGAACAAAGTCAAATTTTACCCCAGTTTTTCTCCATGTTATCCCCAGCACTGTCTCTACAACAACACACCCCACTTGCTAATTGTTTCTCATTAAAGAGCTGGTCACATCACCATAAAGGCTTGACTCAGTCCTGGTGCAGACACAGATATGACCAATTCTGAAAATTTAACAAGTGACCAAACTCTACTGAACTGGTCGCTGCAGCAGCTGCAGGAGAGCTAATTTATAGAATAGCTCAGTCTGCTCCATCTTACTCACCCATGAGAGATTGTGAGTCTTGTCAGATAACATTCTTCTGATTTAGGTAGTTTAATGCTGTGTGTCACAGCACTAATTACAAGCATGTCTGTGGTTATATTAGAGATCTCCAGGCAGACTTGGGGCTAGAAGCTGATCTAATGGGTATCCAAAGCAGAAGGACAACAGGACTCTGTCATTCATTCCTAATTCACCAACTGATTATGAAAATGTCTGTCCACAGTCACAACTCCAGGATGTTCTCTGGAGTCCAAACACCAGATGTTTTGGAAAGCAGTACGGGAGGAGTGCAGCATGCAAAATAGGAGATTTCCTCCCTGCAGCCCTTTAATCTCTCAGTCTTCTACACCAAGAATAAATACAAAGTTAACTAGACTTTCTGGCAGTTCTCCAGGAATAAGTAAACTGAGAATTGTATCTTGTAGCAGGCCAAGAAGACTTTAAAATGGATACAAATAGATTTGGAAGCATACGTTTTTTGACTTACAATGTGCCACCAGGCAAAAAGACTCATCCTGGAGAAGCTAATGGACTGAATTAAACACACAATCTGTGAATCTACAGAACACAGATTCTAGGCTGGGAAGTAAACCTGGTGCACTATCTCCAGGCAACCTGTCACAACAAAGAGCTGAGCTGTGCTACTTGCCAATTGCTCTTCACTGGTGCCTAGCTTCTCTTTGAGAGCAGACATCATGGCAGGCAGGATCACACTCAAGTGCCGTGTCAGAGCATCCCCTGCCACTGAGGAGAGGAAAGCCAGCACCCGGGTGTTCACTGGGGGGGTAGTCAGCTACAAAAAATAAAAAATAACACCAAAAAATTGAGACAAGCAGAAAGTTTTTTTAGGAGTCCCACTTTCTCTACAGCATGAAATATTTATGCATCACAAGCCAAGTGACAATGTTTTGAGCACAAAATCAGAAGAAAATTTCAGACTACGCTTCCCTTTTTGCCATATTGGTCCAAAGAAAACTGGCAGCAAGCAGAGGAAACAGCACAGATAAAACGTTTAAAATTTGTTTCCTATTGTACCTTTGGCACCAAGTAAGGCAGCACCACACGGCTCTTGACAGCCATAACTTGTTTAAGACCATCCACAGCAAAGTCAGCTGTCTCTTCATTATCCTGCAGGGAAAGAGAAAGAGATAAACCTGAGAAATGATCTGTGACACACCAAGCTAAGCCCTGTTTCAAGGGACAATTTTCCATGTGATCATAAAAACAAAACAAAGTCCTTCTATTCAAAAATGTTCTCATATTTTCATGGTACCTAGCAAAACTCAAACGAAGCTCTTCTGTCACATCAGAAAGATTTTCCATTTCAGTCATGGTGACCAAGCAACTTCATTGGGTGACAATGGCAATTCCGTCACAGAGCCAGGTGTAGCAATTCTTAGGCCTAGGGTTAAGCCACAAAATCTTCCCTACCACTCGCTCGATGACTCCAGGAGGAGACAAAATACTGCTGCCTTTCCCTGGAAGTTCTGCCACTACCATCCTCCTCCTTAATTATTCAAAACTTGTCCCACAAGATCATTAATCAGGTTGCTGACTAATGCTGAGCAATGCTCACCAGCTGCTTCAGCAAGAAGGGCAGGATGTCTTCAAGAGCCTGATGGCCAATTGTTGAGTGCAGCTGTTCAAATGTTTTGGCTGCAGCCTCTCGAACTTCTTCCAGAGGGTCACACAGTGCTTTTCTCACTGTAGGAACCAGGGACTCAGAGAAAAGCAGAACCTGTAGAAGAAGAGATAAAATTACAGAAACACATACCTCAGTAAAGCAGTGAAGAACGCAGAATTTTCACAACTGAAACTAAACTGCAGTTTGCTTGGAATAATACTGGAAGAAAAGCAAGATCCATCAGCACAAATAGTTGCAGTGCTCTAAGGCTACCTAGTGGAAGATTTCTAGTATTGTATCTCTTGAAAGTTGATGTTTAAATTTACTGACTGATACAAATTCATATTATTTGCCTGAGCAGCAACTCAAGTGTTACAGGTTCTGACTTCAGACCACAGAACAAGTCCAGCACTAGCTGTACTTTTCTGTCCCAAGTGCAATACCTGCACTATCACATCAATTCCTGGGAAAAGAGGAATTTCACCTAGCACATGTGACTCACCGCATCCCTGCTGGTTGATTTCATGATCTCGCTCAAACCGATGCAGACTCCTTGCCTCTCATCACTCTTGTCTGATCTCAGTCCATCTTCCAGGATAGGAATGATTTCAGGAAGGATCTTCTCCCCTAACTTTCGGACAAGGTCTCCTAATGTCCGTGCTGCAACCTGTCCCCAAAAACGGATTAATTATTTTCCTTTTCTATAAGACCTTAGATAGTGAACTGTGAGCAAATGTTCCCTTTTAACCATACACTACTGTTCATAGTGAAGACTGAGCAGTAGGAATGGAGACAGTATTACAAATAACCATCGAAAAATAATTTTACTGTCATCACAATCACAGTTGCCTTCAGCAGACAGAGAACTCGGACATGCTCATGGATCAGAACAGTAAAATTGATGACAAATTTGGAGTGATTTATAGAGAATAATTATCCTGTGTTCCTCAGGAGTTATTTTCTACAGTCACCTGCAGGATCAGGAAGGCACAATTCCTCACCGTTCGCTTATCTGCACAAGTACTGGCCAGGAATTTCAGCAGAAGCCCAAAGAGTGTTGGCAGGATTTCCCGCAGCGTGCGAGGAGTGTTTGAGACAACGATTTTCCAGACGTGTAAGGAGGCCTGGCGCACCACCAGCTGTGTGTCCGAGCGGCCCATATACAGCCCTGCCAGCACCCTGTTCCTCCTCTCCACTCCCAGAGCATTAATGATAGCCTGGAAGGAAATAGCACAGAATCATATTATCCACCCCTGAAATCTATAAGAACAGAATACATGATTATTCAATATGTCTTTCCAGCAGGCTGTCCATGCTGATTTAAAATAGAAGAATTTGCAAAAAAATAAAGGCATAACATAAACTTCACCTTGTTTGACTGGGCTGTTCCAAAGTTGTCATCCTCTGAGGCAGTTTCTGTGGTCATTTTTCCAGTGACTCCTGAGATATGGAATAGAAGATCTCCAAGGAGCTGAACTGAGCTAAACCTGGCAACAGGAGGAAGTCAAGTGTTACGAACAGGGCGCTCAGGCAGTACCTGTCCAATTCTGACAGGACATCAGCTAGACTGGAGCCAAATGTGAAGCACAGCTGGGTCTGCACCAAAATGCTGCATGGGCTGATGTGTAACATCAGTCTGCTGACATGGCTGAAAGCAGCATGATAAAGAGAGAGGGAAGGAGTGAATTCCAAACTGGGAGGGCTGAGAGAATTTTCAAATCAAAGCAATAAATCCAAGAATAGCCCTGACTCTAAAAAGGAACAAGACATTGCCTGCATCTGTCTAACCCAAACAACATTTACCTGGGGTAAGAGTACTCAGAAGCATTCAGCTGGCACAAATCACTAAGTGCAGCTAAATTTTGAGCAACTGCTATTGGCTGTGAGTGCTCCACTGTGCATTTTCATACACAGGAGAACAATAACTTGCTCAGCATTTGGAGAAATGAAAAACAGTACTCAAGGGCTAAATATTGCCACATCAACTGCCTTGGAAGTGTGTTTCAGAGTCACCACCAGAATTAATAATAATAATAATAATCCAGCATGAATGCTCTGCAGGTCATAGGAAACCTGATCCAGCCCAGCAGGGCTTTGCAGACTCAAGTGCTGTAAGGCATCACACTCAAATCAACAAGCAAAAAGAGACACTTGTTTTTGCTTCACATGAGGTCTCTGTGGGTTTTTTTGAGGAGCAAAAATCCCACAGATTTTAGGCTCCATAGAGCCTAAATCCAACCAATTTTTTGAGGATGGAAGGAAAACGTTTGTGGCTAAGCTGGTTGAGCCTTACCTTATCCTCCACAAGTCATCAAAGAGCCCATCCTCGAGCTGTGGCAGGAGCAGAGCGATGGCAGTCTCGGCGTACATGCTGATGATTCGCTGCCCCGCGCGCAGCGCCGTGTCCCGCACAAACTCGTTCTCGTCTGCCAGGGCCTGCACACAGGCACAAAAGGGGCTCTGAAAACTTGGCCTTTCAGCACAATACACAAAAGCAACAAGAGGAAAACAAACCAATGTTTTCTCTCTCCGCCATGAAAACCGAATGAACTACAGAGTTGTGAATGCACAAAGGTGACTTCAAAAAATGACTAGTGACCAAGTAAAGGACAGCAAGCCAATAACTTAGAAGAAATAATTTATAATTTAAATTCCCTTTTTTTTCCTAGTAGTCCAGCCAAGATGGGCAAGTCTCTGCACATCCCACAATTATTGAAAATGATACTTGCAATATTCTGGAGGCTTCTTTTTATTCTCTGATAAATAAAATTTTTCAGTTTTGCTACATACCTTAAGGATACATGGAATGATGGGACCAACATAAGGAGTGAACTTGTCTCCAAAGGTAATTGGCAGGTAGTTGAACATCATTATATAACCATCTCGTACATGTGGAGCAATATCCACTTTACTGGCAGTTGCTACAATCTCTGGCATAAGTTTCTCCAGCTTCTCTACCCCCAAACCAGCCATAACTTCAGCCAGACCTGGGGGAAAAAAGCAGGAATGGAGCTGATACACACAAGAAACAAGCAGCTAATCTGATTTAATATGAAAAAACCTGAGCTCAATGCTTACACACAGCTGTCCCTACCTTGAGCAGCACCAGAGCGATCCACTGAGCTCTGCTCATATGTCAGTGTCTCCATCAGCCATGGTAACAAATCCTCAAAGCAGGACTCTCCCATACCCTTCACCATGGCCCCCAGGGCCTTTGCAGACACTGTGCGTACCTAACAGACAAGGGAAACAGAGATCTGCAAAATGTCCAGTCAAAGGTGCTACAGATGTGCCAGACTGATTAGGACAACGTACCTAATGCACTGAAAGACAAACTGTGTACAAAAGACTTACTTCAGGTACAGGATCCAACAGAGAGGCCTTCAGTCCAGGGGTCACACTGGGTAGGTATGGAGCCAGATCCTAAAACAAAGAGCCCGAAAAGTCAGAACCAGATTCAAAATGAGAGAAAACACAGTCACCGTCATGTAAAAAGGACATCCACCCGTTATAATCAACAAACATCCTTAACATCCTGAGAGTTTAATTAGGTGCTCTCACAATACTGCAGACAAGCGTAGTGAATTATTCTGCAAGTCCAAGAAACACCAGTTCTGTGCAGATTACTCAAAACCTTGTTAATGCTCACTCACAACCCAGCAGTTTGTGTCTTAGGAAAATACAACACTCTTAACATTTACACAAGGTTTAAATGTAGAGATTATCAGCACAAAAGTTAAACACACATCTTTAGTCTACAGTCAGGTCCTACAAATACATTTCAAACAAAGCCTGGATCCATTTGTTAGCAGCTGATCTGTGTTTCACTCGTTTGTTTGTTCAGGCATTTCTTATATGGTAAGAATTAAAAGACCTTTTTGCAGGGATAAACTGGTAATAACCAGGTGACCAAAGCTGGTCATCTTATGGACAGTCTTAAGGACCTGATAACTGTCACTATCCTTATAGCAATTTGCTCATTTACACGCATTTAATTAAGAAGCTGCACGGATGCTAGCTAGTATTTTCTACCTTAACCGCAAACTCTCCAAGCCAAATAAATTCTCTCTAGTGCTTGTCACAGTAATCAATTAGAACACAGTTAGATACAATTACAATTAGCACTGTACCTTCTGGTCAGTCAGGGAGTACATGTTCCCAATGATCTGGGCAGCCATTTTCCTGGTGTCTGTGGAACGATCCTGGAAAGCTCTCTGAACAATTGGCATGATCAATGCTAAGGATGGAGCATCAATGAAATGGACAAATTTGGTATCCAGTAGAGTCTGCAAACACTTCTGAGTCTTCCTGGAAGGGTCAGTGAGAGCATCCAACAGAACTGGAGCAATTGCTGAATATTTTTAAAAAGGAGAGAAAAGACTTTATTTGTACATAAACCAAAAACGTGTCAGGATGAGGTGGTATGCACTCATCGACTGTTTTAGGTCCTTCTAAAGCAATAAGCAGCACAAGGACAGGGGAAACTCTTATTAACATCAGCTGAAAAAATGGACAGGAACATTTAAAAAGCCTGGAAGCAGACAGCTGCTGTTAAGCTTTCATGTTATACTTCTGCAGGATTAGTTTCATTTCTGTACAAATTGACATTTAATCCTAAATACCGTGAACCTAAACCTTTCTATTATAAACCACAGTCACATCAGGATATTAGAGATGCACAGACAGGTCTTACCCAGGATCTCTGGATTCCTGATGACAGACCCAATCTGCCTGAGAGCCTGCTGCCCTGCATTCTGCACCTTCACATGGGAATCTGTCAGCACTTCAGTGAGTTTGGGCACGATGTTGGGTAAACAGGAAGAGAGTTGTTTGGGAGCACAGTATGCCATAGCCCCCAGCAGTTCCACTGATCCTGTGAACAAAATACACCAAGAAAAAGAAGACAAAAGAAAAGACACAGTATTAAGAACTGACATGAGATGATGATCACATTTACTTCAAACTCAAATCTACTGGTCAGAGAACACAAAGAAAGCCTGAAATGCATTGAGTCACTCTCTGTCTAAAGAGATAAAAAATACCTTTCTTTTGTACGAGGGAAAAGGAATGTGTTAAGAAAATTCCAGGTTCTGAAGTATGACTATAGAGATGGGATACAAACTGTCCCTTGAATATGCCAGGGGGAAAAAGGTTACTCAAATGTGTCAGGGAACTCAGCTGTAAAAAGCTGGAGAAGTTCCACAGTCCCTTATAAGACAATAAACCATCATGGCCATTTGTAGGGATGAAGGAATAGACAAGAGGGATGACAGCAAAGGAACTGTGGGTCACACTAAATCATGTCAGGCACATATTGCTCCATACCAGCTTTAGTTCTCCAAGATTCCTCTTCTAGTGCTGCAAGAAGCGATGGCAAAACCAGCTTCACTCCATGAGTACTCAGATTGCTCATTACAGCTTTGGCACAGTCATCTGCAGCCTCCAAGGAGAAGAGAACACTTACAAATTGTGACACAAGACTGTTTTCCTTCCCCTGAGACTCTCTGGGAACAAAGCCTTCATGTAAATAGTGTCTCAGTACAATCATGCAGCTGGCTAAGTAGCTCCCAATTAATGGCCAATGAAATCAGATGCTTTCAGTTACTAAGAAGATCAAATTGTTATTAGTGGTATCTCAGGGGACAGGTCACCTTCTCTATTTGCCTCATTACAAACAGGATTCACATCCATATCCATTCCATTTGGGCCTTTTAACACTCTATGACAGCAGAAATTTAAGGTACCTTACCTCTCGCACATACTGGTTCCCATCTCCAAAACACAGCAGCAAATGAGGCAGCACATGAACCACATAGGGCTCAAACAGCTTCCCCAGCATGCTGCAGAGCATCTCGAAGGCAAACAGAGCCCCTAAAAACCCAGAAAGGCCAGTCAGAGGAAAATACAACTTCATTTAAGGAGGATGGGAAAAGAAGATACAATTTGCCAAATATTGTTCCAAAAGCACTCAAATCTCACAGCTGAAAGTCTCTTGCTTTCTTGCCCTTGTGGCTTGTGCTGTTGTAGGGGTTTGTGGCCTCAGAAAAGGAGCTCTCCCCCAGCAACACCTGCCTTGGAAACAGGAGAGGGGGTCTTGGACTAGAAATCCTTCTTCCACCATGATGTGAATCGAGCAATTTTGGGACACTATACACAACTAACAGCCTCACAAGAGATACTTCCCATTTCTTTTTTGCCAAACTTTAGTAAAATAAATGTAGCTGAACCAAACACAGGGGTGCAGGAACTTCACCTGACCACAGTGGTAGTAGGTACAAGAGAAATGCTAAGTGTCTGGAGGGAAAAACTCCTGTCCCTTACCCTCCCGCCGGCGAAAATTCTTTTTGTCCTGGATAGCATCAGTCAATGTGGTCATCATCTCCTGCTGCTTCAGAGAGAGGATGCCCAGGCCTTTCACCAGGCCTGCCAGACCATAAGCTGCACCTTTGCGCTCAGCATATTTATCAGACTCCAACAGCAGCTGCATCAGCTTCTGGATCATTCCTCCTGCATCCTCCTTAATTGCAGGCACTAGAGGTGGTAAACAGCTTGCCACTGACTCTTGAACCTGTAAAACAATCCACCAGCCACCAGATCACAAAACAGTCATTACTAACATAAATTCCTCCTAAAATGCCCCACAAATGAAACCTTTCTGTCACCATTTTTCATCTCTCTGCCATCCCTAACAGTATCTTGGTGTTAACCTGCCTCTAACAACTCCTCCCAAAGGCACCTACCTGCTGAGATGGGGTGGACAAGGCTGCTATCAGTTTGCCAACAATTGGTTTCACTTTAGGGTCACTCTTGTCCAGATGTTTTGCCAGTGACCCCATCAGAATGACCACACTTTGCCTGACAGCATCATAACTGGCATCATTAGGAGCATTTTTCAGGAATTCTTCAAACACTGGCAAGAGAGAGTTAACATTGTCCTGAAAAACAAAACCACAGAACTTGCCACTAGAGTCCACTCAGAATGAGATTTGCTATGCTCAGTGGACTTGTTTGTTCTTCTCTGAGCCAACAACTGAACAATCCCCCTGTATTTACAGTTCATTTCATGTGTCACATCACATAAACCTTATACCATCTCGACAGGCAACAAATATTTCCTGCTAGAGTGAAATTAGCTCTTCAAAATTAGAATCCCCAAGCCTGCCAGCATGATGTTCTGCCAGAAGCTCCTAGGCCTGAACATCAGTGCCTGCTCCTCTGCTTGCTCCATTTGCCAAGGGAGAGCAGAAACATCAAACTTCACTCTGTTTGTCCAAGAAACACAATGAAAGAATGAATAATATGAAAATACCCCAATTGTCTTGGGCTAAACTAAAGAATATAGGCATATGTCCAGAGGTGACTGGAACATATGAGAAAATCAGAAGCTGAGCAATTCACACCCTGCACAGCTTCCCTATCTGACATTGCTGGGGAAGAGCTGGCAGGGAGAAGGATGGTCCTCAGTTCCTCAGGATTTTAATTAAGCCAACAATCAGCAAGGTTTCATGTTTTGTTTTGCATGAAGTCTGAAAAGGAATTCTCATCTTAGCAGGATTTAAAAACCTATGGTCTGATTTTACTTTTATTACTATAGTTTTATACCATTTTAACTCCACTTCATCCAGGGATATTACATTTTATAGCAATGACAGGGATGAACCACATTTTGTCAACACTAGACACTAAGAGAACAACTCTGAACACAAAAAATCTTAAATGAAAGTTTCCAGCTGTTACAAGTAACAGCAACCTCTAAAAAATTCATAAAAATTAGAAAAAAAATTAAAAATCTATGGGCTTTAGCACAGTATCTACATATCCATTATATCTTTTTTTCCACTGGTAGATACAGAAACATTCAGACTTACTTTGCCATGAGTGTTGAGTGTTGAAAGAGCTGCATCCAACATGCACTTCCTGACCTCAGGACTGCGATCATTCAGAGCATCTGGCACAAAGAACTGAAAGAGTGGCTTCACCTGAGAACTGTCCAGATGCTCTGAGAGCTTGTTGAGGGCCAGTGCTATGCCACACCTGTGAAGAAGGTGATGAGCCCGTGAGCTTACTGACTTCTCACAGAATTGAGAGCTCACAATCACGTTTGCTATCAGCAACAATTACAGATATTGAAAGCGAGAACCATTATGGAAACAAAATGCCTCAGAGTGTTCCAGCCTCTGTGCATTTCATTATATAACTCCATGCTGCAGTCTCCCACAAGGACAACAATCCCTCAGCCATATAATAGCTTTTATCTCAATGAAGCTTTAGGGATACTTGAGCCAACTTAGACACCAGGATCACTTCAACTACTACTGAAATGCAGCAGCTTTACAACAAGCTACATCAGCATTAAAGGAGAGATAAGCTCAAGACAAGTAGCAAACAAGATGATCTCCAATTAAACCTGTACAGAACACACAAGTAAACAGAAAGTAATTATCTAAACTGGAATTTGGCCAGTTCATTAAGGCTTGCACTGCTGCTCTTGAAACAATCAATGGCCCATACAGAGGTGGGAACACAGTAAGCTAAGACAAAAATCAGACAGTCTGAGAGGGAAACTCTGTTTTTATCAGGACGTAGAGATGACAGCATCCAATATTTTGATGGAGTTCTGCCTGCTCCCAGTTTGCTTGAAGGGTACAAACATCCTCTACCAGAAGGACACATAAAACCAGCAAATCAATACAATTGCACGTAATTTATTCTTCTAAATAAAAATCAAAAACATTTCATTTGGATGAACAGGAAGTGATGAGATCAATCTGAATATGACTGTACCTTGCTTCCCACTGGTCAGGTGGTGATTCAGATATCACTCGTCCCAAAGCATCCAAAACTGGAGGTGGCCTCTGGAAGGAGAAAAGATTTCATTAAAATGCCTTTTCCAAGGATAGGCATGCAAAGAATTTGTCAACCATACCCGCAATGCCATTTGATAATGCTGCACAGAGTTATGATACCACTAGCAGAAGAGCAAGGCAAAAAAACAAGCAGAAAGCAAGTCTGGAGTCAAAACTACTTCAACTGACACTGGCCTACCACAGCCTTTCTGTATCATCTAAGGCACCCCTCCCACCTGTCCAATGGTGCCATTAGTGGCTGATAATATGAAGTTCAAGACACTGAAGTCTGTGCTAAGCTGAAACAGGACAACAGTACAATACACATCTTCAGGACAGACAGAAGGAAAAGTGACTAACAGAAAATAAAGTAGCAGCTTATGCCTATCAACCTGTTAGGGCAAGAGTACTTACATAGAGCTTTTCCTGGTAGATCTCTGTGAGCTTGCTCATGACCTCTGCTGCTTGTTTTCGGTACTGAGCTACAGCTCTGGAAAGGGCCTCAGCCCCTGCCTGCCGCACTGCCTCTTCATGGTAGATGACATCTTTGATCAGCAGGGAACACAGGTCAGGCTGCAGCTCCAGACCCATGGACTCCCACAGCCTGCAGTACACACAGAGGCAATGGGTCACCCTTCAGTGAAGAAGCCACTGCCACATGTACAATTGGAGTGACCTACAGCTGCCCTCCAGCTGTGGGGCAAAGCCCCTGAGTGCAGCTCCACGCCGTGGGCAGAGAAGAGGTCCCCTTAAAACCCAATCAACAAAGAGCCCTTACCTCTCTGCCAGCTTCTGAATCTCATCTTCAACATCAAACTTTACAACCCAGAGGCGACGCAACAAGTTCAGTCCATTCTTCTCATCACTGTCTGGAGTTGGTAGAACCATTTGTAGCTCCATCAGTCCCTGAATTAGTTAGCAAGAAAATCAGTGCAAGGATCTGATTTTTAGAAACAGATGCTTTAAAACACTTAAAACTTTTGACAAGTCAAGCTCTCAGTGATTGAAGTGTCAAAATTCATGTTTGTTTGTGCTTTACACTGCCCATGGTGGTCAAGGACTTCCTACTGCTAGAAGTAGGTCAAGAACAAGGCTCCACAGACAGGTTGCAGAGAGGCTCTGGTGACTACAGTCTGTTCTGCTTCTAAGTACAGATAAGACAGCTCAGGTGGGCTAAACTGGAATTTGTTTCATGACAAAGAACACCAAGCACCCTTGAGGGTTTTTTTTCTGTGTTCTCAGAAGTGACTAAGCCTGAAGCTTTCCAATAACAAGGCCTAGCACAGACAGAATTTTTTGACAGCTTCTCTCTTTTAAAAATAAGCTCTACCCATTTGTAAACAGAAGGTGTTAAGTAGTCCTAATTATACCTCTTTTAAGGAAACAAAGGTGTGGATAAACCCAGAGTACTCCTTTTTGCAAATAAATCCATCACAAAGAGCATGCCTTGAAGCATTATTGTTCAGACTGCCTGATACCCTGCCCAGAGCCTGGCATCACAGCTGAAGCCCCTCTGTATCAGCGTTAAGGAAGATTCACCTCCCAAAAACTTACAGCATTTGGTTTGACCCTGACCGATCCCCACCTACCCTGAGAGCTGCATCTCGAACGTTCATGCAAGGAGCCTGCAGGGCCTGCAGGAGCACATCGATCTCCTCCTGCTCGGCGTAGGCACAGCCATCCTCACCGCTGCTGCTCGCACACAGCGCCGTCAGTGCCTCCGAGGCCAACACCTACAACAGCACCAGCAACTGTCACAGGTTCCACTACACCCTGAACTGCTGTCAGAGCAAGCACTGAGTGCTGCCACAGCAGGAAACATTCCCAAAGAACAGTCACAAAACTGAGATGTGGCAAGTTCAGCCCAACTCTTTGCTTTTTATTATTGACCTTTTTGCCAACTCATCCCTTACAACAAACATTCAGAGGAGAGACTAGTGAGTTTATCTGGCAGAGCAAGGCCTTAGAGGAAGAAAAATATGTCACCTCTAGAAGACTGGAGAATATATTTGGTGCAGTAAAACCCACAGAAATAAAGATGCAGACATTTTAATCCAATACCATAAAACCAGAAGAAAATTGGGAATGTATCAACCACCAGCATCAGAGACTTAAACCAGAAGGTACATTTCCCTCATTTAGATGCTGATGAAACTCAGGGAGAATCCTGGCTGTGGTTGTGAAGCTGAGCACTAACCTGTAACCGTGGAGAACCCGTTCCTATCACCCGGGTCAGCAGAATCAGCATGTCCCTGCGGGGCAGCAACTCTGGGCCATTCTGAAAGGTTGAGGGAGAAAAGGGCCAGGGGGGAGGGAGGAAAAAGATTTTTTTTATGTTGTGATTTCAAAGTGCCTTGCCTGTGTATGAAACTCCTTAAAATATCCCAGTCAAAACCTAGGGCTACACAGGTACCAAAACCCATGGCAGAAAACATTCCTATACAGTTAAATCTAACCTGGAGAATTCATCTGCTTTGTCCAGTTTACACATCAGCTGTTTTATCCCATGGCTCATCTGAAGGAGGTCATCTGACCCCACAGCTCTCACCTCATCCACCAATAACGACTGGCCATTTCCTGATGATCTCAGCTGAGCATGGACTGTAAGAATCTGCAGAATCTTGACCAGAAACTCCTCCTTGTCTTCGCTGTTATGGGGTGTCTCAGTCATAACTGTCTTCAGGAGAGGAAAGACTAAGGAAAATGCTGGAGCTGATAATGGGGCAGCACCTGTGAAAAGGAAAAACCATCCTGTGAACACAGCTGGTCCTCCCTTGACTTGGTTGATAATACTGACTGGTATAAAATACTTGGGTAGCTCATAATAGATATAGCCAAGCTTCAACCTCATGCACAAAGATGCTGAGTAAACCAAAGTATTTCCCACTTAACAGCAGCAACAGTGTAGCTCCAACAGTGACTGCTGGCATTTCAGTGTTAGGTCAAGAACTTGATGATCTTAAGGGTCTCTTCCAACCTAAATGATTCTGTGATTCTATCTGGCTTCAATGAAAGTCACATTAGGATTCCAAATTACAGCCAATGTCTCAAGAGTATAGAAATACATACTGTAAATGGAATTGAAAATTGAATTCAGTGAATTAGACAGTCACTTATAAAGTTCATTTGTTCCAAAGCAAGGCCCTATTTGTCAGCTGCACTTCCTTCAAACACTTCCTACCAACCTAGCTAACTTGTCATTCCAGCCTTCAGCTAGATCCTTGACAATTAAGTCCCTGTAATTCTCGTGAAACTTCAACTCCCTTCCCCTCCTTGAAAAATTAAAGCTTTTGGATTCCTGTTGTTAAAAGATTTTGCTCCTTCCTTTCTACAGGGCCTTGACTATAGCATATAACAAATGATTCTTTCAGTCCTTCATTAGTCCAGTTAATATTCAAGTATCAGGTGTCTAAGGAAAACATTTCCTTTCTAATATTCTATCCATGTTGACAGAGAATGCCCAAGTTTCAATTTCTAAATGCAGATGAAGAGCATTGCAGATCCAATACTGCAGTATTAGTCAGCTTATGTAGGGCAAAAATACTGCAAAAGTAGTTCAAGGGAGAAATATTAAATCCCAAACACATTCTGGGCTCCTATTTAACATTAACAGCTTCAATAAAACCCTCTCTATTTCTCATGTGGGATTTTTCTCTCTGTTTGCTCAGTATCTGTTTGCTTTTACACTTCTCTTTTTTAATTATTGGCCAGATATTTTTAGCCTTTAACCACTGTCCCTCTATACACAGCAGGAGAAAGCAAGCTTTACTGGAGAAGAAAAATGTTCTACTTACAGAGTAGCTGGTATTGACCAACACAAGAAAGATTATAGAATGTACTAATTCATCAATGGATGATAAATTCTATCATCCACATTACAAGGAGGTATGGTGTCTCTTAGGTCTCATCGTAACCTAAGAAATTCATCTCTGCTAAATCATATCACACAAGTACATTCCAAAGAACTTTGAAAATGAGAAAAAATCCTTTGGGAATATAGTATGACCTGTCCAACAAAGTGCTGTGCAAACTACTGCCTTTCTCTTGCAAAAGTGGAAAAAAATAATTATATATTAATTAAATTAAGCAATATAGGAAATCTTGAAGGACTGAAAACACTTCCACTATTTTCTGGAAATAAGCCTGAAAAAGGATTCAAATGTTAATGAACATGCACTTATGGCAATAAATCACACAGAGACCCCAAATTATCACTGAGATGTTCAGCACTGAAGTGGTGATCAGCATGGCCACTGGTCAGCTGTGACAGTGACATGTGCCACAATCACACCACTGAACAGCAAGAGAACTGAACTATGGGGCTAAGGGACCAAACAGAGTCCCACATTTCCCTTAAAAAAATACATTATCTACCACAGCAGCTTTTGTTTGATTGGGTTATTTGATGAACCAAAGCCTACATGAAGGGAACCACCTCTATCCCTGGAATACACCCTGAGACAGCCAAAGCCATCCCAGACCCCAAAGGACACACACCAACTGTTATCTTCAGTGGAGTGGCACAAGTGCTTGTGCATTCCACTGTGAAGAAGATTCTGGAAGGAACCTAAATTAAAACTAACTCCAGGAAATATATTTTTTTAAAAGAAGTCAAAAAAAAAAGGTTTACTTTAGCTCAAATCATTTCCTTACATTGTAAAAATACTGGTGCTTGCCTTCATGTTACTGAGTGGAGAGAACTGCTCTTTCTACAATCGTGCCAGTATAAAATATTCATGAACTGCAGCACCACACAGCAAACAAGGAGAGGCCACGGGCTCTTCACTGCTGTGATCACAGATAACAAGCAATTATTCTCTCTCTCTGCTTAGTCTCACTGAATCCCTTATGCTAAGTGGTGTTGAAAGGCAGGAGCTGTCCTTGGCAAAGATGAGCCTTAATTTCTGCTGTTATTTCTGCGTGAACCATTTTAAGAAAAAATACTTTTATTTAATTTCTATAACTATGGTTGCAACATCACTTCTACTACTACTACTACCAGCAGAAAAAAAAACCCTTAAGGTTTTTCATATCTATGAGCAGCAATCCAATTAAAAAAGAAAAAGTGAAGTTTAGCTTGCAAAATATAATATAAACTCTGAAAACTAAACCAGTTCATAGTTATTGGAGGTGGGGGCAGTGTCAGCAGGATGTACCATATCTACCATACTTCATACCTGGCTCTCCCTTGATGGTTCGGCTGGGGATGGTGTGGGCATGCAGCAAATTGACCACTCTGTTCAGAGCAATAGGCAGCTCTTCCTGACACCAGGATTCATCTAATTCACACTCTGGTTTCATCAGGCGCAAGGTGACATGGCTTACTAGAGTACCTGGAATGGAAGAATAAAGAATCCTTGAGAGGGCTAAACAAAAAAATTTCTCAAGAGAAAAAGCCCCAGGAACACAGACCCAAGAATTGTAACAAAGCTCTGGGCAAGAGCCCAGGCTGCAAAGAGGCTCAGAGCAGGAAGCCCAGCCTAGGGCTGTCAGGGGACAGATTTCTTCACAACGTGAGTTACACTCACATCATCCAAACTCTGCACAGGGAACATGGTCCCACAGTGACCAGCTGCTCCTCAGAGCTGGTCACCAACCAGACAAGTCTTTGGTCCCAGTGCTACCCAGCAGTACGATCTCTGGGAAATCACAGTCATCTCCCTAAGCACTGTTCCAGGTGGTTTTTCCTCTTGGCTTTCTGTGGTACATGGTCATGATCCACTGTCTGTAAGAGCAAGAATTTTCACCACCATCAAAATGACACACCCTGCCCTTAAACAGCAACTGCAAATACTCACCAAAGGTTTTCAGTCGAGCAGGCATGACACAGGAAGCTAAGGAAAGAAAAGGCTTCTTAATCCTTGGAGCAGCCAAAGGAGATCGAAGAAGTGGCAAGAAGGAACTGATGAGACCAGGGATGTACTGAGTGAGACCGGGAGGCTTTTTCTTTATAACAGTGTCCAGGAGTCCTAGAGCTGTTTCCAGCTCATTATCAAGCTGTATGAGAAACAATTCAAGAGATTACCATAAAAAAAGCTCCACTGGGAAAAAAATCAGGTTGTTAAATCTCATTTCTAATAACAGAAACAAAGAGGTGTTTGGTACATCTTTTTCTCTCCATCAAAGTGATTTGGGTCATGGTGGCTCCAGAGATGGCAAAAAATACATCCAAAACTCACCTCCTTCAGCCGTTTCCTTATCTGAGCCTCCCTTTCCAGCTGTGCATGCATCAGCTCCTTCTGCTTGCTCGTCAGCTGCACCTCATCCTTTATTCCCTTCTTCTTCTTTATCTCCTGCAATGGAGGGCCATGGTCACAAACACCATCCCTTCAATTAGTCAGAGAAGCAAGTTGGAAACAGGTTTTTTTGCATTTTATTTTTAAAACGGTATCAAAATATCCTTCCAAGTATATCCCTCTTGAGTAAAGACACAAAATGGAAATCTGCAGGTTAACAACACTTTAACGTCCCTTTAATAGCGTAATGTAAGTTTCTCCGCATTGCTCACAAATTATTTGGTATCATTAAAATGTGCTGTCCAGTTCATTTACAGGGGATGGTATGTCAACCTTCCCAGAACTAAGAGAAGTCAACCTTTGTTTAAAAAATGGGATACATACAGATAGAAATATTCCAAGTAGTTCAGAGAATCTTTTCCACCAACACACACACATATGCCAGAAGCCATGGAACAACAAATGACTTGCAGTGAAGATTCTGACCAGCCTGGCACTTCTTTTTCCATCAACTCACCTCCTTCAGCTCCAGCTCAATGATTTGTTCCTTGAAGGAGTAAGCTTTGTTCTCTCTCTTCATGTTAGCCTTTTTCATACTATCCTGTTGAGCACTGAGAAGGAAAAGTAGAGAAAGAATCAGCACTGCTCTGGACTAAGGACCAGGCATAAAAACCTAGAAACTTCTGTGCAGAAAGAGCATCTGACACCCCTGACAAGAATATCAGCAGTGGTCAATCCCCATACGCACAAAGAAATTATGAAGATTTACCTCTGTATTATAGATTTGTCATACAGTTCTCCCTCAGGTGTCTTCATGATGGCAAATTCCTCTCGAGTAACCTGGCAAAGAGCTGGATTCTCCATTGATGCTGAGATAGTGCTGATGAGCTGTGGGAGCACTCTGCCAGGTGAAAGCAGGGAGAGAGACCCCACTGCATTCATAGAGGACTGTCAAGAAAATGAAGGAAAAAACATAATCAATCTTGCTTAAAATTTTCTCCAAAAAGTACACCAAGAAGAGGCAGCCCCCATTACAATCCAATCCCCAATTCGTTGTTCAGTGGGTATTTGAGTCTTATCTAAAATTCTACTCAGTTGCTGGTACATTCTTTCCTTCTTAAATCCCAGCTCCTTATCCCCAGAGACATTCTCTTTTTGCCTCCCTCTTCCCCACCTTTTAGACAGTTCTCCTTCCTTACAGACCGGTTAGTACTGAACTCCTCCAAGAATATCTCCCAAAACTAACCCAAGGAAAGCAGTTTATCACCTGGTTCTCTGGAGTGTAGATGGTGATCCTGGGTAAGATGTCATTCAGGTGTTTGGTAATGAACTCTTTAGGATCTATCTTCATCTTGATGAGGAGGGCTGGCCAAAGTCCTGGCTGCACTGCCACTAGCAAGAAGAATAAATGAGCATAATAAACATGAAGCTGGTTGCTGGCACAGCAAAACAAAACAGTACAACAAAAACTCACACATTGGCCATGAGAGTCTTATCCCTGCACTTACCTACAGATGGATGATGGCTCACCAGCAGCATCTCCAGGGCCAGTTTCTCTGGCTCAAAGGAGTCCACATCCAGCCCTGCCACACTGGAGATGACACAGAGGGCCTCATGCAGCACACGAGGGGGAATGTAAGTCTTTCCCAGCTCCGACAGCTCTCCCGCCTCTGTCACCAGCACCTCATGAGGCAGAATCTGAATGGACAACAGCAAACCCTCCTGAGACCTGAGCACACTTCCCCACAGTAACACCAGGCTGAATGCCATCTCCCTGTCAATACCAAAAACCTGAAGTTTTCGAAGGAAAGAAGAGGATACAGGATAACAGCAAAACCAAAGCACAGGGAAGACAGTGACAAGAAGATTAAGAATGGAGGACTATACTGGATTTGGCAAGCTGGGGTAAAATAAAACTAAAATGATCACTTCTGGAAGAGGTGACTCTGGAAAAGGTTGAGCTAGCTGGCTGGGAACAGTATGCCCAACTTCTGCAGTCTATAAGCCAGGACCAAAGAACCAAGATACAAAAAAAAAGGAATGAAGCACTTGGTCTTTCAGCAGAAATTACATTTGCATTAAAATAATAAAAATACATGACAAACTGCAGCTCCCCCCCCCAAAAACATTTTGAATATGTATGTAGGGATTGATACTGTAGATACCCAGACATTGATACTGTAATATGCAGTAAACCAGTAACAAGTGGCATTCCAGGAGATCTTCTGGAGCTGAATCCTGTCCACATCAGGCTGTATGTCAATGCTAACAGCAAACCTAGGCAGGGAGGTGAGTGGCACCACTCAGACACCTGTCTGAGCAGACACTTGCTGGCTACTCACCTTATGAGAACTGAGAACCACTTTGAGCTCCTCCAAGAGCCCATAGGCCAGCTTGTACCCTCCCAGAGAGGACAAGAGCTTCTTCACAGTTTGGTGGGCCTGTCTGCGGACGTGCCAGGTGCGGCTCAGCAGCACGGCCACCAGGGCACGGTGGTACTGCCTGCAAGCACAGACACACAGGGTTAGCCAGGGAGGCAGCTTTGCAACCACAGGGACACAAAGGCACCTAGAGTTCAACAGTCCTTGTAAAGCCCCAAGCCCACCCCCCACCAGTGCCCACAGCAGCACTCTGGGGTCAGGCAGGGATCGGGGACAGTGAGTGCACTGTACGTACTGAACTTTGCTTTCAGGCAGCCGCTGTGCATGGTCCAGGAGCAGGCGCTCTGTCAGCTGCAGCACTGTACACATGGCTGGGGAAAAGACAAATATTTAACACAGTATGAGACTTCGTAAGGAAACAGATTTTTTTACCTGAAAACAAATGAACAGCAAGCAGGACACATTAAAATAGCTCCCCAAGCTGAGCCTCTACATAATCTTCTCACTGGAGCTAGAGACAAATCCAACTTAGATCTGCCAAGACTGGGAACTGAACCATGATTTCATTGAAATGTTGTTAGCTGGATCCCAGGACAATTTTCCTGACCATTGTGTGTGACCTATTTTGGTGTAAGTTGACAGATCAAAGCAAATTATAAACACCACACTCACTGCTTTAGCTCTGTTAATTCCTGAGCCCTGCCAAAACAACTTCAGTGGCAATGAAATGGGTACTGAGTGTCAGCTGTCACAAGGCCCTTCCATTTCTTTATCATTTGGAATGATAAATGAGTGATAACTCAGGTTCATCAAGAAATAAATTAATTCCTTTTCAAGCTTAGACTACAGCTAGTGTAGATCTACTTCTAAAGAGTACAAAGCTCATTTTAATCTGAAACTTTATCCTCCAAGGATCATAGAACAGGACTAACAACATTAGTTCTTGCCAAGTACTAAGAAACAGAGTTAAACAGCAACTGGATATACAGTAACTGCCAATTTACCTTCCTCTGACGCAGACTGCAAAAACTTCTCAGATGTAAAAATTTGTTTTTTCTCATCCAAAATCAGCTGCCAGAAACCACTCAGCTTAGACTCTGACAGGAAAAGAACATATGTCCATCAAGGATGTTTCAAAATAAGTCAGAACTCATCAGTGCACATAAAATACAGTAGAATTCTCTCTGCTGAAATTCCTCAAGTTACTTCTAGCCTTACTTACAATTTCGAAGTCTCTCATTTCACTCATTCAGAACTATCAACATGCCCAAAAAACACCAGCTGACAAAAATATCCTTCTCTGACTTATATGTGTGAAATGTAAAGTCTGATTCACCTTAATCTTTCATAGGGCAAACCTTCCTAGAAATAAAGAAGAGGAAGGAAGTGGTGTGTTGTTTTTGGTAGAACACACATGATTTTATACCCTGACAGATATATGAACTCTTGTAATATCCTCTGATGAGAGACAGAATTGCAGACCCTATGCTTTCCAAAGATCTGTAAACACATTACCCAAATAACAATCAAGTAATGCTTCCAATATATCAGTCAAATCCTGCCATGTAAGGTCAGGGTGAACATCTCCTGTTGGAATAAAGAGGAATATTGCCCTATGTGAATGGAAGCTGTAATTTGCAATGCCATGGAAGAGTAAGAACTCTTCACTGATGTAAATGAAAGAGATGGGAATTAATCTTTCCCTGGTTTATAGAAGACCAATGATTCTCTATGTAGAAACTACACACAGATTGAGAAATAGTATCTCCTGCACATTGTCAAGAAGTGTTAACCCTCAGAACCTGTTTATATTGGATTCTGCCAGCTGTTTTGTGATCTTACCAGTTTGCCCCTCAATTACAGACATCCTGCAGATCAACAAAGCTGCAGCAACTCCTTCAGTTACCATGGGAACCTGAGTACTCTGAGATGCTGCTTTTTCTACTGTCTGGATCAGCATTGGCAGCAAGTCCATTCCCTGCAATAATGTGTCACCTGAGGGGACAAAAGAGACAAATTACACAACAGCACAATCCTCACTTTAAAACCAAGGTATCAGTGGTTTTTCTGCTGCCAGGAGACAAGGAGAGGAATCACACACACACTGGGAAGACTGAATCTCCCAGAGCATTTGCCAATCACTATCATTAAACTGCAACTATGAAAAGCTCAATGGCAACCACTTCAGTTCTTTCCTCACAGACAGAACAGTCCCGTCTCAATATATTAAGTTTCTGTTCATGGGATGCAAAATAAAATGCTAATTCAGTTACATTAAAGGAATTACTTCAAATCACAGGAAGTCTGACTTCAAAGATTAGTGTTTCCCTGAGAGAGGGAAAGCAAATTCCTGGCATGCCATGACCATCTGCTTCACTTCAAACATTCAGAATTTAAGGAATCCCAGAGGTCTACAAATATGGATGAAATGCTGCAGTCAAAGGGGGCTGGACCAACAGATGTAAATCCCAAGAGGATCACCAAAAGAGAATAATTTCTCGAATGCTTCATTTCAAACACAGGGCTTTTTTTAAAGTTTCCAAGAGTCAAACCCAGAGACCAAGATCCCGCTGTGCTGGGAGCTATATGAAACAAAAGTATGGCCTCTGAGTTAGAAACCTTGTCATTTAGCTGTAAGACAAATATAAAGCAATTAAAAATTACTTAGAGATATATGAAACACAGCGTGATGGGCAGTGATTCTAGTTATACAAGGAAACAAACCATCTTTGTAAACTCAAAGGCAAAAGAGAATTTAAGGAGAAATATGAAGCAGGCCAGCAAAAAGACATTGCCTTACAAAATCTTCCTTAATCTGCATAGCTCTCTGTATCAGGAAGTACAAAGGTTGATAACTCTCCTCCTCAGCCCCACAGCCCAGAGTTGTTAACAGCTGCCCAGTTTTACCTTTGAAGGAGGCTAGCATGCACTGCAGGTAGGCATGTCTCACTGCTGAAGTTGAGGTTTTAAGGCTGAAGGCTTTCTTTAGCCATTCTACCAGCTTTTTAGGAACTTCTGTGGTGAACCGAACACACCAAAGAGCCAGGACAGAGACTGCATGAACCAATGTGCCTTCATGGACTGGGGAGAAAACATAGAGCTCACATCAGTTCAGCAACTGCAGAAAGCACAGAACATAAAACAGCAGCTAACAACATCAGGATGCAGGAAAAGAACACGTGCTCCTAACAGGCATAGCAGTCTCCATGGGATTGTTCATCAAAACACGACAACAGAATCTGTAACACAGCATGCAAGAATCCAGATTTATCCTGAATAACCATGTGAAAATCCTGTTCAAGATGAAAGCAGTTTAGCAAACCCAGAACAAAGACAAGAGGTCTCACCTTCTTGTTGCAGGAAAGGGATGAAAAGCTCAGCCACAGTTGCACTCAGAGCTTGGCTGGAGGGTCCAGAAACCACGTGGTGACTAAGGCTGCCAATCCCTGAAAGGACAGAACTCTCTCAGTAGTTCCCAAACTACCAGAACAACATCTAAAACCAATCAAGAATGACCCCTTACACTTCAGTCCTTGCACAGACATCTCTTTTTTTTGTCACTACATCTGGATGTCACAACCATTTCTACCACACTGCTAGATTACTGTCTTCATTTTCACTCTGGGTGCAAGTCATCTTCTCTGAATAAAATGTTTGGCCTACCAGCCAATTATTTTCTTTGAATAGAAAGTCAGGAACTGGTATGTGGTATCCAGCACCTTCTATGGCTTCAACCACAGCCAATTTAGAGTGACAGGCAGGAAATCCTTAAGGCTGAGGTACAGACCCCTTACATTCAGCCTTCTGTTCAATTTCTACCACCAGAGAAGCAGCTTTCTTCTAGGATCCTCACCTGAAAGGACACTCATCTTCTGAGCAACAACTGTCAGCTTCCCCTCTGAGCCTGCCAACAAAAGACACAAAGGTCACAGGTGATTACAGGCAGCAGCTCTGTGTTACATCAAGAATCTCTTCCAAAACACAAAAGCTAATCCCATTATCCCTGATCCAGGCTGAGCCACCCCTTCCATACAGGCAGAAAAGAGAACAGGAAATACAATACACAAAACTCCTTGAGGCTGTCAAACCTTGATTCATTCCCACTGCTTATCCTACAATTTACTCACCCCCTAAGATGGCAAAAAGGTGCCTGCCCAGTGACTCCACAGCTGAAGGATCACTGCACTGCCGAGCCAAGTTCTTCAATGCCACAACTGCTTCATCCATCAGCTGCACACTGTTGGATTTCAGATGACCTAGAAAATAACATATGAGTTAAGGAGCCTTATGAAAAACTGCATAAAATCAGCAAGTAAGGATTATCTTTACATGCGGCTTAATGCAGCTTCTGGAACCATCATGGGAACTATTCCAATTCCAATTTACAGCATCATCCTCCCTCCCATCTAAAACCTTTCCACCAGTAATCAAGCTGTTGTAGGTACAGCCAGAAAGTTGCAGAAAGCTTTATACTGAATTCATAATTTCCTCCAGAAGTGAGAGTACTTACTGGCCAGTCCTTTCACAATGTCTAGAGCATACTGGCTAAGATCCAGGTTCACAGATACAAGCAAGCAAGAGATTGCTGACAACATAAGAGATAAAAACAGTTACTTAACAAAATGGGATATGCCATTAGCATTTTAATACACTCTTCCCCACAGTTCACATCAAGAGCAGACAGGGTAGTAAGGAGCAGGAATGAAAAAAACCTACTGACATTGATGCCCAGTGAACAGAATAATTCAGGATTATTCTTAGCACTCAGCTGTGAAATCGTGTCCTCAGTGCAAACAGTAGCTATCACATACCCTGACACTTGGGATCACACCACAAACGTCGCTTCCCCACATCTAACCCTTGGATGCCAGACAATGCTGCCTGCACTCGGGGACTAAAAGCATAGCCCAGAGTGACACTGCCCCAGCAGCTTCAGAGCTAAGGATTTCAGCTCTTTGACAGAGCAATGCAGAGATGACAGACTCACTTTCAATTACATTCTCAGGACTCCGCAGCAGCGATTTCTGCAGAGTTGGCAAAACAGAGTCCTTGAATTCGGCGTGGGACATGTAGCGAAGCAGTGGAGAACAGCTGTCCTGCAAGGGGGACAGGGCACTCAGCACAGGGCAGTGCTGCCTGTGGGACAATATCACAAGTAGCTCAAAACAGTGTCTCACCAACACATGCTTCTGAGGCTTTGTCTTGCTCATAAGGATGGTCTTCAAGTAGAAATCCAGGAGAGCACTCTGAATAAGCAGAAACACCAGATTACAGCCACATCTCAACCTGTACACAGCTCCCGGCACACTGTCAGGTGCCAAGCTAGACACCTCCCCTCCTCCTCCTCAAGCTTTCCTTCCATCCCTCATGTGAGCCAGTCAAGCAGAGACCAGTGCACCCTGCTCTACCCTGAGCCCAACACTTAAACAACACCAAGATCTACATGCTGCCCTTCACTCCCACAGCAGGGACAAGGCAGGAAGCTGTGGCTGGACAACCACAGAAATGCACAGGCAACACCAAACAGCCACGTATCTGGCACCTCCTCTCTAAACACACCCCAGCTGTTTCAGTGAGAAGTGTAGGACTACTGAATTGACAGATAGTGAAACCAGGGCAAATGCAAAGTACTAGCCTCACTAAGACATCTGTTCAGTCCCTTCTTCATGATAACAAGTGATGTTTCTTATTCCCCCCCCCAAAAAGCTGTACAACACATTTACCTTGTATTGTTTAATAATATCCATCTCCTTCTGGGCTGTGCAAAACTGCACCACAAGTCCCAGCATTGCAGCATAACTCTGGTTTGGTTCAAGCCCAAGAATGACAGATAGGTACTGATCCACCAGATCCTGGTTCTTAGGAAGACAAAAGCAAGGCACATTAACAGCACAGAACAGAACAGAACAGCTGTAGAATATGGCACATAACATATACATCACCTCTTTCCACAGCCTGTTCAATTTCTTCACAGCCCCAGCCACTGCCTGCTTGTGAGAGCCTCCCAGGACTTCCAAAAGCAGCAAACACTGAACCTCCACCTGCAAAAGGCAACAGCCAAAAAACCAAACCTTTGTGCACCTGCTTCTCAGAGAGCTCATCTCAAACAAGACATGCCAAATGTCAATGATTAGCTGAATCTCCTTAAGTCTTTAGATCATCTAAGTTCTTCTAACAAGTTGCCTTTGCTTTCATCCCTCACCTCTGAGTAGAACCATGCCTAACAGTTTTGGAAACACTGAAAACAGATTACATCTCTTAAAATCTGTTCCAACTATATCCCAGTGTGTTATGAGCACAGTCACATGTTTGTGTAAAGGAAGTGAAAGGAAGGCAAGAGCTCCTTGACACTGTATGACAGAGATATTTCAAGGGAGGCACAAGGAATTCATGCCATATTGCACATGCCCCTCAGAGGCACCAGTAGCCATCTCTGTATGCAGAGCAACTGCACAGGTACAAGACTGCCCCCCTCCTGCTTTTTCCAGGGGAACAGGAGAGATCACAATATACCAAATCCCCCTCTAACCTGGATTCTAACTTGGTGTTTTCAGTCACATTCAGAATTGTTTGTAACATTGCAGCAACTTAAATACATCAGAAATATTTAAGTCCGTATCTGCGATGGGATATTTCTTCAAACCTTAAAGAACCTATCAGTTATTTCTGCAAACCCTAAAGAACCTACCAGTTTTTTCCATGTTTCTCCCTGTCTCTTGTCAGGTGTTGGAAAGACTGTGCGTACAAGCAGGCATGTCCAGGAGAGTGCCAGCAGAGCTGCAGATCCACTGCTTTTACTGTTGTACAAACAGGAGAGGGAGGTAAATCTACACTTCCCAGGACATAACTTACATCTCCTAGACCATTACAGACCCATTTTGCCCAAGTTAAAACAGCACTTGACTGACACGCAATTTTATCACACAAAAATGCAGCTAAAGCCTTAGTTTTTAAAGGAAATAATCAGCCCTCAGAAGTTGTTTATTTCAGCTCTGGTTTGACACTCAAAGCTTCCAAATGGCACAAGAGGCAGCTGAACACTTGACAGGTGATGAAATTCCCTTTCCTAATAATTTTGGAGACTGTTTCTTGAAAGAGTTGTTCCTCATCTCCCCAGATCTGAAGTTTAACAAAGGCTAAACCATAGCTAATATAACCATAGCTAGTAATAACCCCAATCCACCAGCAGTTATACCAGGATATTCCTTCTGCTTTCCCAGATGACATGGAAGAGGTAAGAGAGGAACATCTGAACGACATTAACAGCTTTGTCTCTAAAGGCTTTTAACACCTCTGCCAAGCAGCAGCAGAAGCCTCATTCTGAACAGCAGGAACTACCACCAGCTCAGAAATGCTTCCACACAAAGCCACCCACCTGGGCACCCCAGCCTTGCCGCCGATCCCTGAAGACTGAAGTGAGTGCAGCAGGTTTTTTGCCGTGGCCTCAGGCTGGGATTCTGCGAGCTGCTGCAGGGCCAACTGCAGGGCTCTGCGGGACGCCGCATCCCTGCGACAAACTCAGATCGTGAGCATCCTAAACCTGCCACATTGCACCATTACCACCCCTGCACCACACTAAGGGCTCTGCTTTCTCATTTCAGCAGTCAAGCTAATAACTATTTTATCCTTGCTGTTCTGCAAAGTGCAGAAGTTTCTGTCAGAAACCTCCATTCCCTTCCTCAAGTGACAGCAGTTATCTGGAGGCCCTCTGGCAGATTGTAGAAGAAAATGGGTTCTGAACAGCTCCACTAAAACAGACCACAATTTAATCCCACCTAAAATTGTCTAAAAGACATCTAAAAGACAGCTCAGTCTTGCTTCACAAGGACATGGGTGTTCATTCCTACAAACTGAACCACAAGGATTAAGTTTTAATTTCAAAATTAAAGGTGAAACGTAAAGCAAATATTGTAAAAATTTTTAATGTCAATCCTCCCTGAGAATGCAATTACAAGATGACATCCTTTGGTGTCATATACATCTCTGTGACACAGCATGCTAACATCTGCAGATGCTCCAGACCAATTTAACTACTAAATACTGATAGATTACATAATAGAGCCTTTCCACATCCATTTACTCACCGGTATCGATGCAGAGTAAGGCAGAAGAGTTTGCAAAGGCCTTTCACTGCACCTTCTGGGAGATCTGGAACAATGTATTTCAAAATAATTCTTCATAAATCACTGAGCTCTCAATCTTTAACACAAACACGATTCACTTCATAACTGAAATCAGTAAACTGCTTGCATCTACAAAATTGCTTGGAAGAATCACAGTAGAAGTTCGCTCTTTTTATACTTTTAATGCATATTTTTGGTAATAATGGTAAAACTGTAACACATGAAACATGGTAATCTTCAGAAAATGAGAGAAATAAGTTTAAAAAATTTGCTTCAGCTGTTTTATTAAGATGATCTGTAATCCACACTCCCCATCTCTATACATGTGTATATCCAAATATTCCATGAGTACTAAAAAAACAAGCCAAGAGTCATAAAAGAAACTCAACTGATACACTAATGAAGAACTAACATATGCAATGTTACAACTACTGACTGGAAAAAGCAGACAAGCCAAAAGCTGGGGTTCTGTGCCACAAAATCCACACTTCAAATTAACTCTGTGATGGAGCACTGGCTCAAAATGCTGCCAGCCTCCTCCCTCAAACAAATACCCCTCACACAGCCTTTTGAAACAAAACACTTGAATAGCCTCCTCCACCCAGGTAAGCAGAACAGTGCTCCCAAGCTTTTACCTTTCCCAGAAATGCATTTTCCCAGCTCACTGAGGATCTCTCTCCGCTCCTTCACGCTGGCTGTAGTTACTTTCACTGCAAAGCGCTTCAGTGTGTCAGAAATCTAAAACCACAAAGCAGAAAAAACATCAGACTGCCTTAGATGTCAACCCACAGAACACAAACCAGAGCAAGAAGAACGTGTCACTTGCTGCCACATGACCTCTTAGTGCCCAAATGTGAGCATCCACCATCTCATCCACCAAGGAAGGGTCACTGTGCTTTTCATACTGTGAAACTCCTTCCCCAGGGCTGAGGAACAACTGCTCTCCAATTATCTGTGCTTTTGTGCTCTGAAAGAGACACATACCCCTCTAAAAGTAACACAGAGTAAGAGTTAGGACCCATAATCTGGAGTACAGAACGTTTCAAAGCAAAAAAAAAAATAACTTCCAGAATTCAAAGGAGCTTTTCCCTGTATGTTATCTCCTGAAGTCCAGTCGTCCCGAAGGGGTACTTGAACTGCAGACAACCCAGGGAGACCTACATGCCCAGATTTTCTGCATTTACATAAACCAAAGCACAGCTCTCCAGGAAAGGCTTTTGAAATTCAGCTCTTAAACTGAGTAATTTTATATTGTCTTTCCAAAAGGCAGTGAATGAGCACGTCTATAGAAACTCATCAAAAACTGTTCCTTCCCTTTTCAATTTTTTTCAGAGAGCTTCTCAGAGCTGCTTTCAACAAAGCTTTTTGCTGACAGGCTGGAAGGCTAATCCTGCACAGTGGCTTCCTGGCCTTTAAAGTCCATCCACACTTCCCTGAAACCATTCCACACCCACAGGTCCCCTTAAAAATTGGCTGGAAGCAATGCTGCCCCTCTGAACAGTAAGGCTGGGTTGAACTGCAAAGGATGACCAACAATGTCACTGATACCAGAAGCAAAAGAATCAGCTGCTGTTGTGGACCTGCTCTTCTCTCAAAGCTTTCAATTACATGAGTTCATCATACACAAACTCAAACCAAGCTGCACTTACTCATGCTGCTTAATGATGAGACATGCAGACATGAAAAACATGTTGAAATTATCTTAAGTCTAGAAATGAAAAATATAAATTATGTATAACATTACGGGACCTCATCAGCATCTCAGTGACTTACACAAACTGCAAAACCTCGACTACCCACCGAGTCTCCACGGAAAAGCCACTGGGACAGGCTTCACGAGTTTGCTTTTTATTTTTTAGGATGTTTATGTACACGTTACACAGCCAGCATGCCAGCAATGCTGCTGCAAACACATAGAGAACAAAGGCAGTTCCTGTACAAGAAGCTGATGCTGAGCAGACTGGGATTTGCCCTGGGAACATCCCAAGTCCCTCAGGATGGAGCCGGCGGTCCCAGGCAGCCCGGCCAAGGGAGCGGTCACACCGCGGCCGGGCGGTGCGAACCGGGAACAGCCGCACACGGCGCCGCAGTCGGGCGGGCCTCGGTCGGGCCGGGCCCCGCCGCCCCCCGCTCCGCCCGGGTTCCCCGGCGGTGGCCCCTTCCCGCGGGCCGGGCACGGCGCGCTGCGGGCGGCTCGGCGGGGCCC
>CM031871.1:11434627-11486092 GCA_018697195.1 Certhia americana
ATAGTTGCTCCCCTGGCGGGCGGCTCGGCGGGGCCCGCCCCGGCTGCCACGTCCCTGGGCGGCTTCGGGCACCGAGCCGGGCCCCGCAGCCGGGCCGAGGGCACAGCGGGGCGGGAACGGGGCGAGGCGCGGCCCCGGGCGCGGCCCCCACCGCTCTGCCCTGCCCGGGCCGGCCCCTGCGCGGCCCGTCCCGCACTCACCTGCGTGTCGGCCGCCATCGCTCCGCCGCGACCCCGGAACCGGTAGCGGCTTCCGGGGCGGGCCCTGCGCCACGGCGATGGGAGCCACGGCCCCGCCGCGCGGAGAAACGCAACGGGCCGGGCCGGGCGGCGGCTGCACCGCCCAGAGCTGCTGCGGGCAAAGCCTGTGCTCGGCCCGGCTGGGGAGAGCTGCGCTGCGGCCCCGACAATTTCTCCCCTGGAGCACCCGGCGCCAGGCTATAGTTGCTCCCCTGCCGTGCCCCGGCCCGAGAACAACCACTGCCCTGGAGCGCAGGGCCCCTCGGGTTACACCTTTCCCAAACCCCAGCCGATATGGAGACTACACCATCGATGCAGGCACACATGAAGGTGTAAAATAGCTTTTTATTTCTTCCATCGGGCCAACTCTGACAAAGGCAGAGGGTGGGTGCTGTTAATCAAAGAGACCAAATCCCATATCCTCGTCAGACTCCTCCGACTCCTCCTTCGCTGCCTCCTTCGCTGGAGCAGCAGCAGCAGCAGCAGCAGCAGGTGCAGCTGCTTCAGCTACCACAGGCATGGCTGCCACAAAAGCTGAGGGGTCTGCCAGGAAGGCCTTCACCTGCAAAAGTGGGGGAAAAAACATAAACTCACAGAGAACAAACCATTTTGTAGGACTGAACCTTTGCAATGACAAAGGCAGCACTTGCAGCTTGACAGAATCCAAACAGGTTCACTTATCACTAGCAGATATGAAGAATCAAAGACATTTCAGCAATGCTGAAATCCCCAAAGAAGGAATACCAGGTAAATCAGCTTTCTTCTGCCATTTGTACACAACATATGGAAGCAAGTGCCCCTTCTCCAGACACATCCTGCACACAGACATATCCCAGTCCTCTCAAACCAGGGGACATGGTGTGAATGTGCCTGGCTGCACTTCTTCTGCACCCTCTCTGCAGAGTTCAGAGCCAGCCATTACCTTTTCAGCCAGTGGGAAGGTGTAGTCAGTCTCCACAGCCACGGCCAGGACACGCTTGTACCCATTGATGATGGAGTGGGGCACAGATGCAATGGTCGGGTACCCAATTTGCAGACAGATGCTGGCAACATTACGAACACCCTGCAGAGACAGACTCGTGTTTCTGTGGTCTGAGAAATAAGCTGGACTAGAAATCACAGCAGAGGATGGCTTGATGACAAGTTTTACACTGCCAACATAAGGGAAAGCGTGCACAGTGCTCCAGTGAAATCAAGGCATCAAGATTTGAATGTGACTGATCTCTGCTCTCTGGTGACCAGTGACAGGACCCTAGAGAATGGCATGATGTTGCTTCAGGGGGAGTTTTAAGTGGAGTAGTAAGAAAAGGTTCTTCCCCCAGAGGGTGGTCAGGCATTGAACAGGCTCGCCATGGTATGGTTACGGCCCCAAGGCTGCCAGAGCTCAAAAACCATTTGGACAATGCTCTCGGGCACAGGGTAGGATTGCTGGGGTGTCCTGTGCAGGGCCAGGAGTTCGCCTTGATCCTCATAGGGCCCTTCCAAATCAAGATATTCCATGATTTAACTGCCCTTAAATGATTTCTGAAGCACCTTCAGATAAAGATTCCTACAGGAAGGTACTCCCTGACACACAGTTTCTCTGAGGAACTAGGGAGAGCTCCTGGTTCTGCAGGACTTCATGGAAAATACCAGACAGGACTCTGTTCTGGGACAGTGCTGGCTCCCAGAGTGGCAAGGTGGAACACAAGGGACAGGGCTGTGACACTCACCTCCAGAAAGCGCTTGTGCAAGGTCTCCTCAGTGATGTCCAGCACTTCAGGGTTGTAAATGCTGCCATTGTCAAAAACCTGCTGGATCACCAACCCGAAGGAGAATGGGGAGATGTTCAGCATGTTGAGCAGGGTTGCTTCGCTGGCACCCACTTTGTCTCCAGTCTTGATAAGCTGCACATCACTCTGAGGAGATCAGGGAAAAGAGTGAATACACACCACGAAATTCCAGCACGTCAAAGCACTGGGACACAAATGCAGATGGTGGAACTGGAGGAGCAAATGAGACAACCAACACACTCCACAAGAAAAGAAAGCCCCAGACCACATAAGCAAGTTCCCTGGAAATCTGATGGAGAACTTCAATCCCCCCACGCTGCACACTGAAGACACCCTCCTCCAGACCCCAAAGTGCAATAATCACATTGCTCATGAAGTGTGATTGGCACTAATGAGAGCTTTGACCTTCACAGCTCCCTCAGCTGCCACAATCGAGGCCTCCCAGTCAAGGAACAGCTCAAATAACTGCAGCTCACTGACCAGGATTTCAATGGTCCCTCTGGAAATCTTCGTGGTGATGCCCAAGGCCTGGAAAAAGGAGGTCTTCTCGGGTCCAAGGCCCGTGTTCTGGGCTGGCACAGTCACATCACAAGGAGCAATAGCACCAGCACGGGCAGCAGCTGGCACCTGAGAGGGGAGAAATGAGAAGCTGCAAGAATGTTCACCTCATATCCTGTGGCATCACCTCCTCCCTTGACACACTCTTCCAGGACAAACAGCACCCAGGCACACACAAGTGAGGCAGCTGAACTTAAGCAGTTTGCCTAAGACTTCAGGGGACAATTCCCAACCCTTGAGAATTCCTACTAAGCAGGTGTCCATCATGAAGACTCAGTTTTATTTTGCATTCCATCTCAACCCAAACATGCAGTGAAGGCTGATCTCCCTTACCTTGTTAGCCAGCAGCATGTCCCGGATCTCAGTCAGATCCTCCTTAGTGAAGACAAAGCCCACATTCCCACGGATGTGAGGCAGCAGCCTGAAGGGAAGATGACAGCCTTCAGTTTTATTCCTTAGACAACCTCCCCTTCTCCAAGCTAGAGGAGCCAGAATTGCCCTCAGACAGCATTACCCACTTTTCTAGTGCAGGGTTATTCTCCAGATGACCACGAATAGCTTTGCGCATCATTGTGTTCTTCCCCATCAGCACAACAGCTTTTCCACGCAGGGACATACGGATCTGCTGCATCTGCTTGGATCCCACGTTGTCTGCTCCCACGATGAAACATTTTGGATAATCATCCAGGAGTTGCTATAGCAAAAGAAACACTGTAACTATACAAAGAAATTCCGAGCAGTGCACAGAGCAGCATCAAAACCTCAACACGTTAAAACGTAAAAAATGTCTGTCAGAAGTTTGAGAACGACAAGCTCCTAGTGAGGCGGGGTGTGGCATAGGCTTCATCTTTCACTCAGCCACCGAGTCACATCCCTGAAGAAGTCTGCAAGCACCACAGCAAATTCTCAGTAGACCTGATCTGGACTATCTCACGTTTCTTCCTAGTGCCAGGAACCCGTTCAGACATCCCACAGCACTCACCTATCTGTCCTGAAAGACCCCACAGCCCGGCCCACCCGGCTCCCGCTATCCGGCAGCGCCCCGCCAGGGTTCCGAGTCGACACTCACGATGATTTTCATAAAATAGTTGGACTTCCACGTAGCCCTGTCTTCCCTGGGCATCTCGGCGGTGCTCCAAGGATCGCCCGGTGGGTTTAAAGACGAGCTAGGACCTGCCAGGAAGAGCGGCTCAGGTGGGTCCCCACCCTTCCCTTCCCTCCGCCCTGGGGCCCAGCGTTCCCAACCCCACAGCCCAGCCACAGCCCAGAACCCCACTCCTGATGCCGGTTCGCTCCCTTCGGCGCGGGCGCCCAGCCCCAGTCCCGCCCGGGCCCCGGAGCCGCCGCGCCGCGCCCGCACCTCCACGAGGGCTCCGGGAAAGAAGGGCCGCAAGGCGGGCCCGCTTTACTTTATACTGTGTTTCATGACCAATCACAGAGCGCCGCGGCGCTGTCTCCTCTCAGCCCATTGGCTGCCCTCCACGTCAATCATCCGCCACTCTGCGGTCAGCGCGTGACGCTAGCGGAAGGCGCGAACGGCGCAGGAGAGCGCGCGCGGCTGTGCGCACGTCGCCCCCTGGCGGCCGGAGGAGCGCAGTGCCCTCCCTCCCCTCAGGAGCCCCTCAGCCCTGAGCGGGTCCGAGCCCTCACAAGCTCGGCGGCGGGAAACAACCGCGACACAGGCGTGACTATAATGGTAAAAATTTTATTGGCGTAACTGCAAGAATTTTAAATGGAAAAAAAAAAAAAAAGCGGATTTAGAAGTTTACAAGGGAGGAAAGAATCAAATAATTGTCGATCCAGCGGAGCTTCCCCCAGCCCAGCCCAGCCCTGACGTGATGTTAAAAGGTCTTCCCCAGGGGTAGCGCCTGGCCCGGGGGTGCACACACAGACCCTCCCGGAGCACCCCCAGCACTCACACCCCCCAAAAAAACAGCGGCTGTGCTACTCTAAAACCACATCTGCACTGAAAGAACAGGCATTTTGGACACCCACAGCAGCGGCAGCTACCACCAGGCATTATTTGGCAGAGTAGCATCAGTGTGGCATCCCAGCATATCAGACACCAGATGAAGGCAGAAGGTGAGTGTGACATCATCTTGCTTAAGCACTAAGGCAGGGGAGCACCTCTCAGCACCACACACCCCACACAGCACCCTGCACCCAGGTATGCCACAGGTGTCACTGACAAAGCCTCAGCCAGCAGCGAGGTAGGTTAAAGACTCCCCAAACAGGGAAACTGAGGCACAGGATTACACAGTTTGCAGGTGTCACACAAAGTGGCAGTGCCAGAAGCATCTCACCCCTCTCCAGCACTCACACTGCTGTGTGTCCCCTCTCAGCGGCACCAAGGAAGTTGACCTTTCCAGTGAGATAAACAAAGGCAGCTTAGGAACATCTATTTTAAGTCAAATAGACTTACAAGATGAAAAGGCAAATGCATAAGGACTGTTGCCTCAAGAATTTCCCAGAGCTGTGCTCAGCCCAGCTGACACAGCTCCAGTGCTCCCACAGCTCCCTCTGGCCTCATTCCCGCACACTGAGGTGTCGGGGGAAATCCATGGGACAATTTCAGTGACCGGAGCAGGGCAGCACAGCACCGTGACGAGGTTACAGGGGACAGTGACCCATGGTTTTCAGGGCTGGTTTCTGACACAGCTGTCCCTGTAATGCACCTGCCAAGCTGCAAAACACAACCAGGTGTCAATGGTGACAGAGCTCCAGCTCTCCACAGCAGCAGTAATTCCAAACACCACTCCCAGGGTTGGTACCACAGAATGCCACTGGGAATTTCAGCACAATGCTTCCCTCTCCATAGCACCCTCCAGCCTAAAAGTGCTTTACCAAAAATAAACTAGGCCTCACAAAAATCTCACAAATCCAGGCTAAACTGCCCCCATTTTACAGATAGGGAAACTGAGGCACGGTAAGGTTTAGTGACTGGCCCAAAGCTGCACAGCTAGTCAGGAACAGACTCTATTTCCAAGTTTCTTCTCCTCAGCCACAAGACTTTTCTTCCACAGAAAGAAAGGAGCCCACTTCCCAATTAACCCTGTTCTGGTTTCAGGCAGCTGAAGAAGAGAATCCAAGGGCAAAGATCTGAGCTCCTTCTCCTGTAGCATCATATTAAGACTCTTTAACATCCTTGAAGCTGGGCTTTGGGAGAATGGCAGGTGATTCAAATACAGCAGTTTATAGGTTACAATAAAAATCAAAATTACACTTTTAGGTGACCCAGAGGAGGGAAATAAACACAACCCAAACCTATTCACAGTTCACCTGCCTGCACTAGGGAAAAAAAATACAAGTCACGTTCCCTTGCCCATAGATTCCAGCCCCTCCCAACCCGCAACAAAAAGGAAATATTGAATGTTAGTTAGGCTTAATAAAGCATTGAGATTACAGATACAGTAAGCCAGCACAACTGGCACACTGCCTAGAACAGCACAGCTTGATATAAAAGTTGCTTTCTTAAAATCACTTCAAAACCAATTTCTGTATAAGAGGATTAAAAGTAAATTAGATATGAATTCAAAATCAGTGTAGAAATCTACAGTTCTTATCAAAGACAGGATACAGTATTTACTTTGATAGTAAAACTCCAAGTGTGTCATGCACACCTGACCCCCAGGACTCGTTATACCAGTAACAGTCAATATAAAAGGTTATTGCTGTAGCATCTCTCAGTAGAACATGTTTAACAAGAGCACAGAAAAGGGAAACACCAAGGGGCTGATAGGTCTCGTTAGCAAACTGGAAGAAGGATATAAATTTAGGATTTTTTTTTCCTCGCTTCTTAAACCCTTCCTTCTCCCCACCACTGTGACAGATTCAGGCCCTGACAGATGGGAGAGTTTCAGGCCAGATAAACACACACACATCACACTCGCTCATGACAGGGATGGATGAAAAAGGCTGCTCTAACCTCTCTGCACCTGTGTTTAAAGAAGGGGTGAAGCCTCTTCCTCTCTCCCAGGAGCAGTAGGTGAGGAGAGCAGATTCCCTGAGCTGGCCTGGGTGCCTACGGAGCTGCCTGGCACAGCATGTCCCCACGGGAGAGCACAACAGTGCTGAGGGATGGTTAGGGCTTACCCCACCTCTTGCTCCAGTGTGCTGAGAAAAGGCATTGAGAAAGGGAGTAACAAACTAGGGAAAAAAAAAGAAAAACACCCCACACAGTAACATCTTGATTCCTCTTAATTAAAAAAAGAGTAAGTGGTATTATCTCCTTACAGTGTAATGGAACTGGAGAGACCCTTGCGGGGTCTTGGCTGCCTGTGCTGATGCTCTAGTCTCAGCAAGTCACATGCACCATGTAATCCTGAACAGAGCCCGAGTGACACTGGGGTCACAGGGTGGCCTCACTGTGTTGTCACTCACCCTGCACACGTGCAGGCAAAAGCCTGAGAACGAGGTGTCAAAGCAGAGGGTTGTGTTGTCTGCAAGTGTCACCATTGGCTCAGAGAGCTGACACAGGCTGAAATGTACTGGCAAAGCCTCCTGCTGCCAGGAGGGGGCTGGGAAAATCTCCCTGTGTGAGCCCTCGAGCTAAGCTCGGCTGTCAGTCACACACACACAGACACACACACACAGCAAGAGGGATCTCAGCCTCTCTCTTCTGAGACACAGCAAGGGCGTTTCCAGTTTAATGGTCCATCTCATCTCTGGATCTACTGCCTCTCCATAGCAGCACTTCCCACCCCCCACCCCCCTCCTCCCCTGCCTGGTAAGGTTCCTAAATCACAGTAATGTTCAGAGAGACAGAACTGCCAAGGGGGTGGCAGAAAGATGCTTTAGCACCCATCTATGGTGCCTCTAACAGAAGAGCTTGAGGAAGCAGTTCTGGCAGTAGGGCTTGTCGTTCTGCTCTTTGAAGGTTCCTTTGTTGAGCTGCTTCAGGCAGAAGGCACAGACAAAGTGTTCTGGGTGGAATTTCTTGCCCATAGCAGTGATGCAGCGTCCTGTGATGGGCTTCTGGCAGCCGGAGCAGAGCGAGCCGCGGCGCTCGTGGTAATGCACCTCGCAGTAGGGCTGCCCGTCGTGCTCGAAGAAGCTGCCGTTGACAAACGGGGTGAAACATTCCTGCAGCAGGACAAAGCAAAGGGGACAGGTTGTATGAGTGGGGTAGTGGGGAGGGGCAGTTCTACAAGCATCCTCTGCTCTATGGCACAGCCCAGCTGTGCTGTGGGCAGGTGAACTGCTGCCTTTCAGCACTGTCCTATTAGCCAGAGCCAAACTCTGTCCATCATGAACAGTTTAAAAAAAAAAGACTGAGAAATGGACAGATACAGACACAAGCAAGGGAATTAACCAGCTCCTTCACCCAGCCAGCTTAACTTCTACAAAGAAAATACTATGGATGAGCTACCAGATGTTTCCAGCCAGGAAAAAAGAGAACATTCCTACCCTGAGATGGGAAACACTGCAGCACCTTTCCCTATTGGGCTTTTTTTTTCCTCACTCCAGCTTCCCCACAAGGGCAAGCAGGAGAAAGGACCGACACAGACTTTCATGCAGCAGAATCCTGATGAGCATGGGACTGGTTCCAGCTGAGAAAATCAGGCACAATTAATCTTTATGAGTGACCTCTCCAGAGTGGCTGGCATTAGGCAGGTACACTCTGCAAAAGATTGTCCAGCCTGAAACATTTCCACCAGTTACCCATGGGTCACTGCAGGGAGAAACTGTTTGTTCTATAATGGTAATGATGTTGAATAGATAAGGGGAAGAGGGTACACCAACTATGTGCTAGTAAGTGTCCAGAGCTGATCCCTCCCCCTCAGCATCAGGCAGCTGAGGACACTTCACTGCAGAACTTGGAACAGAAGCACCCACAATCCCCACCAGACTGGGGAGACTCCTCTCCTTGTAAAAGTGTGAAACTGAGGCAGCAGAGAAAGGGAGATAGTTGAGGACACTGCCAGATTTACCAAATATATCAGCAGCAAGACCCAGAGGAGCCAGTTTCCTGAATCCTGGTTTTGCTGTCCTTTTCCCCAGGGAGGACACTGAATATCACACACAGCTGGTTCCCAGCGTGTGAACAAGAGTCCAGCAAACAGCATGCAGAGCCATGGGCAGCTGAACACTTGCAGTACCAGGAGAATGCAGTTTGCCTGCATCGAGTCCAAGACTTTACCAATGCTGACAGTTACTTCAGTAAACAGTCTCTTCCCTCAGTCAGCAGGACTGCTGAAAAGCTTGCTCTGCTTCTGCAGAAACAGGAAGAGAATCCCATCTTGTGGCCTGGAAGAAATCCGTGCTGACCTCACTAATTCAGGCCACAGCAGGGGAAAAGGAAAACAGAACTGCTTGATAAAGTCTCAATCTCTGCATGAGAAGGCATAGCCCCCCCAGCCCCAGTCAGGCACAGCTTCTGCCTCACTCTGCACACCACTGCAGGAGCCACAGACAGTCCCAACAGGCTGGTGACCATTTGCTGAGCCTCACAACAGGAATCACCAGCTTGTGGTTCTGGCTGCTTGTTCAGCTTTCTCTCCCACTCTAGGAAACAGTGGCTGATTTGGCTCATCTCTTGAGGACGGTAAGAGTTAATATTTACAATGCTCTCTGAAAGAGTGCCAAGCATTTAATCTGCAGTATTCCAGTATTCCTGTTTATTATGCCTGTTGTATGGAGCCTGCCACTATTTCACTGACTTGCATGTTTGTCTGAACAAGGTCACTCTCATTAGTTTACATTGTCAGATGGAGCATGGGAGGAATATCCTCAAAATCTGATTGCAAAGAACAAGTGCTCAGAGAGAAGCATCACTTATAATTATTTAAAGGTCACAGAAAATATCTCTCTTTATCTGTGAGCTGCTGCAGAAGCCCATAATTGCAGCTGGGAACAGATAGAGCAAAGCAACTCTAAAGTTGAATATAAACAGACAGAGACCAAGAAGGTGTTTGGTTGCTGGCATGTTTTTATGTTGTGAGGCTGGCTGCCCTTCACTACCCTACAGACACCTTTCCCTGATTTGGGACCAGATGCCTCAGGGTGGAAACAAGAGGGGTCAGACAGCAGCAGCAAAGGACCTTGGGTTTCTTACCCGACAGACAAAGCACTCAGGGTGCCACAGGGTGTTCAAGGCAGAGATGTAGTTTTCCAGGATAGCCCGGGCACAGCCTCCACACTTGGGAGCAAACATATCAAAGTAGTCCTTGCGGCAATAGGCTTTGCCATCCTTCTCGTGAAATCCTGCCAAAGGAGAGGAGAGGCAAAGGGATCAGCTCCCCATCTTTACCCGTGGCCACACAACCTATGCAGGGTAGCCCCTGTGGGTAGGATCATCCTTCCCCCTCCTAACACACACAGCATCTAGAGCTGTTCCTTGTTCTGTTCCCTTCCCATCCCAGCAGAGGCATGTTCTTCCTCCCCAGGGAGAAGCCATGATTACTGGCACCATCCTTCCCCCATAAACAGCTCCCTTGGAATTCCAGCAGTTCCCCTGTGACACCTCAGACTTTATCCCAGCATCAGATCTGCCACACTCCCTCGTCTGCAGTACAGGGGGTAGATTGCTTTCTCCTTGCATAAACCAGCAATACCTTCAGGTCCAAAGAAAGCTCCGCACTGAGCACAGAAAAAGTGTTCAGGATGCCATGTCCTGTCCAAAGCCGTCACCACTTTCTGTTCAAAAGAAAACACAAAGTGCAGGTCATGTAAATGATGGCTTCAGCTTGGAGGTGAGTAAGGGGGGCTGGAGAGAGGGGAAAACACATGAATGTTGGTGCTGACAAGAGCAAGCAATAAAATAGACTGTCCTTTAGAGAGCAGAGTCAATTCGCCCCTGCCTCTGGCTTGTTCAGACTTTCCCACTGCACACTTTTTTACCCTAAAAGGATCTTAGGCACTGCTTCCTCCCTTACACAGGGCCCCATCCAGTCCTCAGGACCAGCACTGGTGCCTGTTACCACAGGCTACCAACAACAAAAGCAAATGGAGCAATGTGGGATTCTGGAGGAACTTCAGCAAAGGTAAGAGGGACCAACTCCACTCACTAGTGTAAGAATTTGACTGTGCCAAGTTGTTTCCCTTCCAAAGCAAGGACAAAACAATTACAGAAATCCCTGAACAAAATCTTCCACCCAGGATATATGGGTGAAGTGGAATTTTAACACCTAGGCCTGCAGCAACTTGCCAGCACCGTGACTCCCCAAAAAAACTCACATCAAGGATGGGCCCATTGCAGTAGTAGCAGCGAGGAGAGAAGAGGTTGTGATAGTCCTTCTCACAGTAGGGCTGCCCATCCCGCTCAAAGAAGTTCCGAGACCCAATCTCCTCCTGGCAGTGGGTGCAGACGAAGTGCTCAGGGTGCCAAGTTTTCCCCATGGCTGTAACTACCTGTTGGGAAGACAGATTATGGAGAACAATTCTACCTCTCCCTCCTCTAGACCACATGACAAGATACCAGCTGGAGATCAGCAAGAATGACAAGTTCTACTACTTAAGTGAGCCCTGGACTGGGGTAGCATGAAAACTGAATTACCTATCATCTCAGGAGAGGGCAGTCCCTCAGGGGCAGGGTAGAGGTCACTGGAGGAGCTTACAGCGTACCTAGCCAGTGGATAAATAGAGTACTTCAGTTTCTCCAGCATCTCCACTCTCTCCAGCCTCATGAAACAGCCCTCCCCGTTACTCCCAGCTGCAGCCCAAGGTTCAGCAATGAGGCAGCATCTTCAACTCACCTGCCCAGCAATAGGCTTCTTGCAGGCTCCACAGACACCTTTGGCAACTGTAGCTACACCCAGTTTGTTCAGGTCAGACTGAAGACTTCCCAGCATGGTATCCAGCTGACTGCCAGGCTTGGAGGCTGTGGATGGAGGGGAGCTGCTCCCAGCTTTTCCCTGTGCCATGAACTGCAGTAAGAGAAAACAAATACTGTAAGGTGACTGCTGCTATGCTTGTCAGATAAATGCCTGCTGTAGCTGCCAGTGACTCCTCTGCAGAGACAGACAGCAGTCAGCTACGCTCTCTGAAGAAGCTGGGGAGAGCCAGGATCAAGTACACACTTGTATTCTGCCCATGCAGAGACATGCAGAGAACTGAGATGTAACAGCAGAGCTGTGAACTGAGGATTTGATTTTCTTTCACTGCACATACAGCAGAAGTCACCAGCACATCCCAGGCACTCATTACAGCACTCTCTAAGCCTCTGCCAAAAACCTCCCTTTACCTCATCAGTTCCTGGCCAGCTGACAAAGCAGACACCATCCAGAGGGCCCCTTCTCCTTGACCTCTCTCCCTTCCTATGCTCTTGCTCTCTTCTCTCTCCTCTGTGATAGAGATGCTCT
This sequence comes from Certhia americana, assembly GCA_018697195.1. Lineage (NCBI taxonomy): Eukaryota > Metazoa > Chordata > Aves > Passeriformes > Certhiidae > Certhia > Certhia americana. Next base: position 11,446,496 of record CM031871.1, read on the forward strand.
CCTCTCCCTCATCTCACCTCTCTTTTAGTTAGAAAATCTTCTCCCTTTGCACCATCCTCTGCACATCTGTTTGCCAAGTCTCTCTCTCTGGTGGTTCTCACCATATGCCAGAGCTAAGCAACTGCAAGCAGGAAGGAAGTTACTCCATCCCAGCTGGCTGCTGTTTACCTACAGAGAGGGCACTGCATCCCCAGCAGACAGGACTGCCACGTGTATTGTAGTTGGAAATGCACCGGTGGGGGAAGGGGATTTGAATACTTGTCTCAGAGGCCCTTTCTGAAACTCACACCACCACAGCACACACTGCTTGGAAAGGCTTCCCAGAGGAGGGAAGAAATGTTTTACTGAGGTTCGTAATGTATAAACAAAGCGTATGTTCTCCTTGGCCACCACAGCCCCTTTTGCAGACAAACCCCAGCAAGGAAATAAAGATTATTTTAGCTGACTTGGCACTGCCATAGCTACTGTCAGGTTTAGGAACACACAAAGAAGTTGGGTTTAGAGCATGTTTTCTTTTACTAAGAGAGTAAATTAAACCAGACAAAATCTATGTCTATGAAAAACTCGCCAGCCAGCTGCTGGTGAGCACAGCCAAAGGAGCAGGGACATGCTGAAGTGCTCCAAGCCTTGGCAGACCCTGCCCTTCCAGCCACAGGAGGAGCTCTATTCCCTGTCCCGCAGCTGCTTGTCCTTGCAGTTGACCAGTTTACTCAATGACAAATCCTGGTTTCTGCTCATTTGTATAAACATTCTCATGACATACATGAATTTAGCTGCTTTTACACACAGATCCAAACACTCTCCAGCCTTGCCTGACATGCAGTGTGACTCCCAGTGGATCCTAACACACAGCTTTTCCCCTCCTCAACTTGCAACCTCTCCTAGTCCAGCAGCACAGAGTAGCCTCATCACACCACAGCGTCCTCAGCCTAAAACAAACCCTTCACCACACAACACGCATCTGCTACCAAAAACTACTACAGTGACTGTCTCCAAAGTGCACACACAGCTGCCAGGGATACTCTAACAGAGGGAGACAACAAGGTCTTTGGAGACAAAGCCTGTCCAGAGCCCCAGGATACAGCCCAGGCTTCCCACATGCTGCAGCAGGAGGAAAAAGGCTACACTGTGTGTGAGGAATCACAGCTTCTCTTGCTCCAGCCAGGGGTTATGCCACGCAGGGCAGGCACAGATGCCACACACAAGTGATAAATACCATCCAGGGACAAAGGAGATGAGATGAATTTAACACGTAGCAAGAGCACTTCACCCTTGTAGTGACCTGGAGGGGCCACACGCTCCTGCCAGTCATGGCTGACCCCAGAGCAGGCACAAATACCTGTGTACACCTCCATTTCCTGCTGGCCTGGCCATCCAGCCCTCTTGACAGCTCACAAATGAGCCCCCACCTGAGAGAGGTTTGTTTCCACCTCCTATATATAAGGCATGCTGTTTGTAGGGGACACTCTGCACATCACTCTCAAACTGATCATGCAAAGGTCCTTCAAATTCCCACCCTTCACTCATGAAATTTGCCATCACTCAAGTTCAGAAGGGAGCTCTATGAGTAGCAAACCGTGCAATACAGGATATTATCCACATTAACGGTGCTGGGATTTCAGGAGCAGATCCCAGTACACTCATCAACCAGAAGAGCACACACCATGCTGTGGAAACAGAAAGGGGATCCTGCCTTGTCAGGGGCTGTGGGGCCCCGGGGTGCAGAAGCAGCCAACAGACTGGCACTGCGGACGAGGGGAGGAGCAGAGGTCACCTGGAAAGTACAACAGGTCAGGATGCAGAGGGGTTTCCTTGCTCACTGCTTGAGAGCTGCCTGTACACTAACACTACACTGCATTGCATGTATATGTTAAAGACTCCCTACCACCCTGGAGCTACAGCCCTTCCCTGGCAGGAGATGCAGAACCCAGATCTTGACCATGCCATCTCCTCCCCCAAACCCACTTGTACAGTGGACACCTGCCTAAAAGGGCAAGCACAAGAAGAACTGCTGAGCATCCTTCCAGGATGCATGTTCTGCCATCTTTTACTCCCCTCACTTCAGAAAGACTATGGCAGGGAGAGCTGCAGGCTGTGTTTCAGAGTTATGTTCTTAATCTCAGAGGGAAATGAGAGTCCCTGTAGCACAGCACAAAGTGACTGTCAGGAGACACAGGACCCACATATCCCAGCAAGTTATTGCACAGATATGTACTGTGCAGTGCTACAGCTGGGATTAGACATTGTGCATGGGCCCTCTCTCCCATCCAGCCGTTCATACCAGCCTTTACCTGAACACTGTATCTACTGAGCTGTCAAATTACAAGTAGTAGTTAGACTGGAAAATACTGCTAAAAACACAAACCAGAACAGAGAAGCCTGCCTGCATTTCTGGGAAGAAAGCTTCCTCTTCAGTCTGACAGCCAACAGAGACAACTGCCTTGGTGCTAGGGTTCCAGGTCTGGGAAGAACACGAATGTTTGGAATCTTCATTAGGAGGGGTGCCCAAAACAGAAACCTCATGGTAATCATTATCAGAAGCTTCCCACTGGAAGAGAGGCTGGGGAGTCAAGCTGAAGGAAGAGGAAGAGACTGGACTAGGAGCTGGAGTAGATGACACACGGGAAGACTGAGGTGGGAGTGAGAGAAGAGGTGCAGCACCAGAGGCAGGAGAAGGAGCAGCATTAGCAGGGACTATCTTTGCTTCTTTGGAAGGCTGGAGCTGGGAAGAGGCTGGAACAGAGATTGCCCTCCTGGGGAGGAGCGGGGATTCTGGAGGAAAAACCACCTAGAAAGACACGGAGGAAGAAGAAAGGTGAATAACTCCAAAGAGGAACCAACAAGCACTTCCTGTAACAGTAAGGCTGGCTGCTATCAGTATGTTTATCTAAACAGCAAAAAAAGGGGAAAAAGCAGCAAGAAACAGAAGGGAACTAGAAAAGGTGATGCTCACTGTAGCTTAAGGAAGAGCACCATCTTATTCATTCCCAGAAAGCCCTGCACAGGTACAGCACTGGACAAAACAAAGCACGCTTCTATGTCAGGCTTCCCAGTGCAGTTTTAAAAATAGTCCCCACGTGGACACTTGAGATGTGATAGCAGCAGACTGCATCAACAGATACCATCAGCAGCCCCCTCAGATCCTACTCCAGTTCTTAAACATCCAGAACTAGGACCCTCTGCTGCTTTCCCTCTCAGGCCTGGGGAGAGCCAGGATCAAGTACACACATGTAAAGGTGAATAGAAAGAGTTAGTTCTTCATTTTGTGTCATTTAGGATGCTCAGAAACTCAATATGCATCTCCACACAATGCTATCTGGACAGAAGGACATGCTGGAATTTCCCAGCACGTGTGACCCTGCTTTCTACCTTCTCTACTTGCTGTTCACCACTCTGCTCTTCCCCCTGAGGCCTGGCAGTGACAATGACCCCCTCTGTCAGCCAGGCATCCTGGCTTTGCCATTCTTTCTGCTCCTTGTTATCGATGCCCAGTCTGTCCTGACGCTCCTCAATCCAGCGATCTTGGGACTCAGTCTTGTGGAATATGGCAGGACCTAGTTTATGCCTTGGAGAGAGGTCCCGAGACATTGGATGCACGTTTGCAGTCTCTTTTGTCCTCTTGATTAAAGATTTAATCTAAATGACAAAGGCAATGGTATCAGCACAGAAGAGCAATGTTAGAGAACGCCCCAAGATGCAACAGCACAAACTCAAAGACATTAGTGACAATTGTGAGCAGAAAGAGTGATGGCATCTATTCCACAATGCCAAAATTCCTTTTGGCACAGCCCAAAACAGTGACTCAGTGCAAGGAAAAACCCTGTAAGGATAATCACAGCAGCCAAAAATAACTGTCTAGAAAAGGAAGGGAAAGATTAACCAGTGGGAAGCCAAGATAGGAGGTGCAGCACAAGCACTCCACTGAGCATTATAGAAACCTCAGCGTCACAAGGGCACAGAGCTGCCTCTCTGTGTGTGCCCTTGACAGGCACAAGGCTTTTGGTCAGAATGTCTGGTGCACAAAGTGTACTTCCAGCACAGAAAGGAACACTAACATAACAGCTTCAGTAATGAGATCTAAAAAGGTAAGCAGAACAGAGGAGCTGCCATCCCAATCAGTAGCATGAAACAGCTCTTTCAGCTTTTTGGAGGTCTCTGTGGACTGAGCCTTACCCCAGTTAGGGAATTAAAGTCCATTTCACAAGGAAGTCCCTACAAACTGTTTTGTGCTGCTGACCCACATGCAGGAGAGACCACAAGACAAGGCCAGGGGCTGTGAAGCCCCATGACACGCAGCTGTCTGTGACAGTGCTCAGAGCTCGTGCTGTTAGTGGGGTGAGCCCGGGCACACTCACTGCACACACACACTGTTAGTGTGCAGGCACAACAGTCCTGGCTAGGACTCGCCCTACTTCTACATTCACTCAGTGCCTGCCTGGCCTGACGCAGAAATCCTCTCAATGGGTGGTTTGGAGACACATGGCAGATCCCATTCAGCCTTCCCAAAGTTTTCAGGAGATTCCAAAGTGACTTTAGAGCTTCTGAACTGCTCACTTTCCTGGTCTCCTCTGGCCTTGTTCATGTTAGCAGCACCTGCCTTCCTACAAGTTCTGTCTCTGCCCTGCCTCTTCTTGCCCACATCAGGACACTTGGTTTCAAGTGGCACTTCAGCTTTTAGCTCCTGTCCTTGCTCCACTACAAAGCCCAACTGGTTTTTAGTGTCTGGGAAGACATCCCACCGATCCAGGGCAACAACAGAAGGTTCATTAACAGAATCCGAAACATTGTCATTCTTTGCATGCACCTCTGGCACATGTGCAGGCAGCTCCAGGGCCCACAGCTCATCTAAAGTTGTTTCCACACTTCTGCCCTGGGAGGAAAGAGCTGAGTTGTCTCTGAGTGCTCCCTGATGATGCAACTCTTTGGGTATCTGCCCCTTCAAAGCATTTGAAATGGGTACACTTGAGATTTTGGGGTCAGTTCTCTGTTCCTTCTTCTCAGTCTCTTTTGCCACGTCATACCCTAAGCCCCGTGCCTCCACATTAGAAGACCCAGAGAAAAGCTCCACACTGGAAGCTGGTGCAGCCTGGGAAGTATTTCTGGAAGAATCAGGCTTTCTGTTCAGCTGAACTAAGCTTGCAGAGGCCACGGGCTCCCCACGAGTAGCATAACCAGAGGAGCTCCGTGGTGGAGGCACAGGGACAGTTTGTGCTAAACAGGACACAGGTGGAGGGGCAGCAGGATGCCCTGACAAAGGCAGAATTGCAGTGTCACTGCCTTCCTCAATGGAGGGGTCTGCTGAGGGGACAGATGTTGGCACTGTTGAGTTCCCACTGTGACTTGCAGAAGGGCATTTGGAATGGGACAGCACTGTTAAACCGTGAGGAGTGTTGATGGAGTCTGCATTTGCTGAACTGGGAACCGATTCAGAAATCAGAGACATAGTGGAACTAGTCTGCAAAAAAAGAGATAGAAGGAATAAGGAGAGAAAAAGAGAATGACAGAGATAAGGAGAAGGAAAAAAAGGCACAGAATTAAGCATTATAAGAATCTTAACTTCCAAATCAAAAAGCAGTGTTAACCCAAATCCTTATTTCCAAGAGTAAGGAAGAAAAATGAGACACCAAAGAGCAGAACCAGCATGACATTGTACCAAGCTTCACGAGTTCTACAGCCACTGGGATCCTTTTTCTGGGCCTTCCTCCTCAGTGACAGCTCAGTGTTCACCTGCAGCTTTGATGGGGGCATGGCACAGCCATTGCTGGGAAGCCAGCTGCAAACCCAGGAGTGTCTCAACTGAGAATAAAGGTCACGTTAACTTACTCACGGCCAGACGTGTGAATTTTATATTCCAAAGCTGCAAAAAATTCAATCAATGAATAGAACAAAGCATGACATTTTCTTCTTGATACACTAATAAAATGCTCCAGTTGGCTTAGTTCATGGCAGTGAAAACAAAGCTTCAGGGCATTCACAGCACGAGCAGATGACATGGGCTTTGTTCTATTCAAATCACTAATCTCACCTTGGAAGTGACACACACTGAATCTATACGAGCCTGTCAGTCATTCCATGCCCTTGTGAGCATTGCTTAGGTGGCAGATTAGCCTCTTCCCCTTAGGCCAAAAACTCCACACTGACATTGTAATATAGTCAGTATTAATTTTGATCCAAAAAACATTCTCAAAAGAGCTACTGATACAGAGGTTTTGGGTTTCCTTGACTTACAGGATCTTCTGAAAACAATCATGGGTCCTTCTTTCCCCACTTCCAGTGGTTGCTGACTAAACTATAGGAGACAAAGTGGTGCTACTCCTTTTTCTTACAAAGGGAGATTCAGAACAGCAACCTGGACAAGCTCACACAGCAGGTCAACCTAAGACCAAGACTGTGCCTTCTCAGTTTTAAAAATGTATCCACAAAGCATTTCCAAATCCAAGAGCTATCAAGACCTGCTCTGACTCTTGGTCACATTTTCCAGAGAAGCCTAAAGAAGTCAGATGCTTACGCTCTGAGGTGGAAGGGCACATAACTTCCTAAGCCCCACACATGCTACCTCAATCTCCACTTACCTTTCTGAGATACTTATCATGAAAAAAATGATATAATTAACCAGAACACATACAAAACCTGTCAGTAAATGGAAGAATAATAACCTTCAGCTGACCTGAGCTCCTGCCATGCTGAAGGGCCAGCAACTGGCACACACGCACACGCTTGCAAAGTCACACCAGGAGTGCCACAAGAAGACTGTTCTCAGAAAGCAAAGAGTAATAAGAGACCAAATTTCATTACAGATTGCTCCTTCCCTCGAGTAGCACAACCAGGCTACTGTGACCACAGTCACAGCTGAGAGGAAAATGACTAGAAAGCACATTAAAATAAGGGAATTTCCCAATAGTGCCCACTCCCTGTATTTTGCCTAAGCTGTGTACACCTGTAAAAGTAGCCTGGTTTGATGTTGTGCTTCACACTTGGTTTCAGGACTTCCTAAAATGAAGTCTGTCATTTTCAAGGCAAGAGTAACATTTTGCTCAAATATCAGTATTTTCAATGTACTGAAACCATATTGATTCCAAAATAAGAGCAATGGGTGAGCACTCAACAGTAACAGAACAGTTAACTACAAGCATCCAGCTATGCAGTAAGCAGGCATCACATTACACAGAAATGGCAGAGGGTAAAAAAACAAGTGCATTAAGTAATCTCAGTGCCTGATGACTGATGAACCAGATAACCAAAATTAAATGGATTCTGTAAGCAAAAAGAAGGGGCAACAAATTACGGCGAAAAAATACAGTAAAAGAGTAATGTATCATCACCTTTTACTCTGGGGTACAAGGCAAATCAAGCACCAGTGCACTCCCTCCACTCTTCCCACCCCCATTTATTGCAACTTCTACTGACTCCAACTAATTACACATCATATTTGGGTTTTTTATCCTATTTCCTGCAGTCACTGAGTATCTGATTCTCAAACAGCAGCCTTTCATATTCCACCTTCACAAGGACTCCCCTTGTCTCCCTTATATTCTGACACTGGTACAGGGTAGAATACATCTTTACAGCCAAGTTAACACCCCCAGGTGACACAAACAGAAGAGGTACAACCAAGCAAAAAGGACGGAAGGGAAAACGAAGCAGCCCGGAGGACAGGAAAAAAGAAAAGCAACTTAAAAACAGTCAATGACATCGTTAACAAAAGGGAAATGATCACAGAGGCCATGTTCCTCGTGCTCCTGGAAGAATGTTTAGGCATAGATGAGCTCAATGCCTCACAAAAATATTAACACTGTGCTTAATAAAGCTCAAATCTTAAACTCTTGCTGCATTTAAATTTGGTCTCTGAGGTCAACTGAAAACTAAGCCAGAAAGGCAGGTGGTATATTAGTCACAGCAGCTCATCTCTGTCACACAGGTTTTACTGGAGACTCTAAAGCTTCTTTCCAGAGTGCAAAGTACAGGAACACACACACTTTAAAATGTCCACTCCCTGTATCTTGCCAAAGAAACCCATGCAGGGCAAGGTCATCCTCAGCTGCCAAGAGCTAACCTGGGAGCAAAGGCTGGGCCACACCCTGAGCTTGTTTCTGATAAAAGCAGCAGGGACACAAGGCTGTAGTGCTCAGCTCCCTCAGCGCATGGAAGGAGTAGGGCAGGGAATGCCAGAAGCACAAGTGGGAACTCTCTCCAGCTTCACAGCACTGCAGTGTTTCACCCAGGCTGAATAGGGCTTGTTGCTCTCCTGCACTACACCCTAGGACCTCAGAAGGAGAAAAAAGGCAACACTAAGGTGTCAATATTTGCAATTGACTAAACACACACTACAGTAAGTCTAGAAAAAACACTGAGGAACTCCCAGATTCTCACTGATTTATGTGCATGTGCCAGGAATGGCCGACTGAATTCCATTCCAATAAGCACAAGGCAAGTGAAGCTTCTCAGAACACATGTGCTCAGTGCTGGGTTCTGAACTCACACACTTGTCACAGCTCTGGGTATTGTACTGACCTCCATGGGACCCACCAGGCACAGAAAGAACAGTAAACAGCAAAGCTGGCACTGCATGTTCTGTACCTCTCCTCACAAAACATTGCTCAGCTCTGGCTGCCCCACCTAACGTCATCTAGGAGGGGATGGAGTTCAGCACAAACAAGAAATCTAAAGCATCCAGCAGAATCTTCCATACAGGGATAAAACAGAGAGTTAGGAACTGATTTAGGATTAGAAAGCAGATATGTAAGTAAAAAAGGCAAACCCAACAAAGAGATTAACCAGCATATTTGCTTTTTCCACTTCTCTCAGAAAAAATCCAAGTCAATAGTTCAGTAAGACTATAAGCAAAGCAGATGAAAGCAGAAAGTGTGAAAATATTTTTCATTTTGTTATGACTATGGGTAAATGAAATCTCATGAAAGCAACCTCCACAGTTCATCATCTAGTGCAGGAATGGTAACACACCCACATGAATAAAGAAAAAGTTATTCAAGTACATATGCCAATACTGAATAGTATTTGCTGTCCTTCGTCCCTATAAGAAGCTCAAACTTTAATTCCATTTTGAGGTAAATAAGAGATTTTGTTTTAAGATAAAACCTTTGCAATCTCCTTCTGTTGTCTGATATAAAGGCTTCACTGCTCATACCACATGCCTGGAATATATATCCATTCTCCTCAGGGAAAGCACATCAGGGTAAAAACACACTCCAGAGAGGAGAGTCATCCCACAGAACAGAAGGGCCTGGGCTCTGTCAGTAAGCAGAGTGGTGTCCCATGCCTCTCTCCTTCTCATTAAGTTGTAGCACAGCAAAATAACTCACTCTGTACTGAGCAGTAACAAAGCTCATTATCCATGGCAAACAGACAAACTGCAGAACTGAAGGAAAAACAGATCCCAGAACTGTCTTACCCTGCCAGTGATGAGAATTTATAGCAGTCAAGGACACCTACAGAACCCCTCAGAAAGCACAAATACACCACAGGAAGTTTATCAGAGCAAATATGAGAGGTAGAGAAGGCATTCTGGAGACCAACCAAGGTCAGCACCTGTGGTTAACAAGCAAGGGAGACTGGGGTGGGTAGGGACAAGATGAAGCATTGAGCTGTCATGACAGGGTACCTTAAAGTCAGAGAGAGATGCCATCAGCTCATCCAGTTCTCGTGTCGCTGAGGAAGCAGAAATTCGCGTCTGCTGCTGACTGGCAGTGACACGCTGGGGGCTGCTCACCTCACCCTGGCTCACAGTGATTGCAGGCCTGGCCAGAGGGGGGAAAAAAAAAAAAAACTTTAAAAAGAGCGTGCTTAAATCTGGGAGGGCACTGCTAGACTGACAGTCCCATCGTTCCCCCAAGTAAGCAGAGCACAAGGAGTCCCATCAGCACAGCCCAATCTGGCCCAGCTTCCCCAACATGTGCAGACCCTGCCTCACGTGTGCACACACATCCCATCCACTATGAAACAGACGATGCCTGAACGTTCATTTTGTCAGACAGGGATATTTGTGGTCAGCTGTAAATCTGACCTTGAACAATCCACTTCTTATGGCTGACTTATGCATTTTTCCATCCAGAAGTAGATTAAAAAGCACCAGCAACCTCATGTTGACTGACTGACCCTTTAGACAAAGCCCATCTTCCATCCTGCAGCAGCTGCCCCTACACTATAGTCACCATTCCCCCCAGGAGCCCAGCCCATCCCACCCAAGCCTGCAACCACCAAAACATTACTCACACTGGACTTGGCACGGAGCTCTCCAGCTCATCCAGCAGGCTCTCCACACTGGGACGCACATCTTCGATCCCACGTGCACCATTTCGCTTTGGCTTTTCTTTTGTCGGGGGTGCAGCCTTCCCTCCCCCTGAGCTGCTGTTCTCTGGGACAACATAGTGAGGGCCAGCCACACTGGGCAGTGATGGACTTCTGCCAGACTCATCTGAAGAAAGGGGAGTAGAAAAGAACCTTTCAGAGCCCCAATGCACACAGACACACACACACAAATCGCAGGTAAGTACAAAACATTGTCCAGAAATCTTGTGGAACATCCATCTTCGAGGATATTAAAAACTTAACAGTGCAAGGGCCTGAGCAGCCTAAACTAACTTTGAAACTTTAGTAGGAGGCAGTTTTGAAAGTGGCCTTGCTTTGAGCAGGGTGCTGCAGCTCAGACCTCAAGAGATCCCACCCTTACTAAATGAATCTTTGATAAAGGGCTGGAGGGGTCTCCCTCACTAACGATGTTGGAAAGAAAAAGCAAGCTACTGTTCTGAGAATAAAATTACCCACTCATACCAAATGTCTTCCTATTTCTTACCTGCTGTGAAGCCACTGGTAGGAGTATGTTGAACAGCATTCAGTTCCAGAAGGAGTCTGTCCAGTTCTGAGAGGTTGCTGCCCAGAGAGGAGCTGGTCATTGTGGGAGATGGTTCTGCAGACTTCTGCTTGTTTGGGAAACTGCAGATAAAAGGAAAATGTGAAACTTCTGCATCAAGATACAGCAGAAGGATGGAGGGAAATTCATTAGGTTCCCAAAGTTTACACATGTGCTGTGGTCTTTTCAGGAAGAACCTTTTAGCTCTGGAGGTAAAGAAGACGTGCTTTGTGGCATGACTAAACACTGCTATTCTCGTAAACTACAAAATTAGCACTGATGGAGAGGGCCTCTGATTTTAGGATTATGTGCTGCCCAGCCCTATAGGAAAGAGTTAACTGTCTGTAGATCCAAAATGCACAGAACAGCAGCAGAACCATTAGCTCACATACGGGAAAATGACTTGTTTCTGCTGACACGACACCAAGCAGCAACATCCTCCTCCCTGAGCGAGGGAATGAAGGGCTAGCACAGACTGAAGACAGGCAAAGCACAAACCTCAGGCCAGCAGCAGAAACTGAGAAGCAGTAGGACATGTCATAGCCTCTTGCAACACTCAAGGTCTCCCCAAGTCCTCACACCTTTAATTTGGGGAACTCTAATCAATTTATAACAAAGTAGCTTGGTATTGTTTTTTACTGTGTTAAATACACATACATGTATAAAGCACTGGCTGTAATTACTGCTCGTCTTACATGGGTGATATTTACCACATAGAATTGCAAACTGTTCCAAAGCAAAACTTCACATCAATGCAGTAATTTTTGCAGCAGTTACATTGTAGTAACAGTCTTTCCATTCCCAATGACAGGAACATTTTTTTCTCCTGGTTCCACAAATGAATAACTTTTAATGGTCTAGAGGTTCTTATTCTATCAAAAAGATACTTTCCAAATCCAAAATGGGAACTTCTGCCTTGTGCACTGGACCACATTATGCTCAAAGAGTTAGTAGCTAGCATGTTGAAGACTAGACACCTGTAATACCAGTGACAATTATGAATTCCATAAGGGAAGTTGTCCTTTTCAGGTAGAAAAACAAAATCCACAACTGCAATCTAAGGAGAACATAATTCATGCCATACCGACACACCAGCTACAATTCACACCAGAACCAAGCCATGCCAGACCCTTGTTCAAGAGGACTTATGGCTGTCATTACCTTCATTTCATACTAATTGCATGCAGTCATCTGAAAAAATTGTAATTACTATCTCCAGTGGGCCATCTCTGGCTAGGCTGCCCAGAGAGGAGCTGAGTTCTACCCAGAATTAGTTCTTGTTGGAAGCAATTTCCTGCTCAGCAGAAAGAGCTGGCATGGTTATGACTCCAAAGAAACACCAGTGTAAAAGGGTGCCTAGGATGAATTTCTGACAGCCTCTGCATCACTCACCCCTATGTCAGCAGAAAGCTCTGTCCTACTGTGCAGGCCACTCCTCCAACCTCTCAGAGTCAGAGCAGCTGCCTTTGCAAGTGTAAACTTGTTATCTGTCAATCACCTACTGAGATGGAAGTTTTAAGAAGTTTGAATTTACCTGAAAACTCAACTCTCTGCACATCCCTCCAGGCCATAAGTACTGAGTTCTCAGGGAAAAACAACCCAAAGGCCATCCACCTCCTGAAGAACTTTTGTGCTGTTTAACAGGGGGGTGGATTTGTCATTTGTGTCTGGATCATATCCTTCACAACACAATCCAGATCCTGCTGTGTCAGATAGATCCTTAACCTCCTGCAGCTGAGCAAGCCAAAGGGCCAGGTCAAAGTTGGAAGGGAGTATGAAAGTTACAGTGGCATGTTACAAAAGAGACAATCAAAACTGACACAAAGAGATGTAACACACAGCAGTGTTTGTTTCCACTTATAGAAGGCAGTTTGACCCTCAGCAGGCCCAAGATGTGAGTCAGGCTTATCTCTTAAAAGGGACAGGATACCTGTAGACGTGTTCCTCTTCACTGGCACGGGGAGTAGGAGAGTTGAGTCCGTCTCTAGGAATGGAGGCACTGGAGCTTTTGGCACTAGAGCTGTATACAGGAGACTGGGACTGAGGCTATGGAAACAAGATTTACATTGAAAACAGAGAATACAAAACAAATGTGTACACTACTACATTGCAACCCCATGCACTGACAGGGCAGAACAAAGCCGAGCAGAATAAAAAAAAAAAAGATCTGCTCTTTAATCAAGCCGGTCTTTATCAGGTGAGTTATCAGGAACAACAGCTTTCCCCTTCCTTCAGACCTGCCTGAGTCACAGTTTTGTGCTGGAAACCCCCAGTCTGCCTTCCACAGGCTCAAGACAGATGAGTAACATTAACCTCATCACACCACCATTCTGTCAGCACAATGACAAAGGATTTCAAATTCTTTTCTGCCACTTACTCCAACCAGTGTAAAAAACTCCCACCTCCCCCCCATTTCCCTGCTCTGTTCATAGTAAAATTCATCCTTGACTCTTCCTATTCCCTCCTCCTTACTTTCCCAAGAGATCCTGCACCCACAAAACAAGAAGCCTCCCACCTGCACACACCCACTCACCTGCTGGTGGCCGTATCTGGGTGTGTTGGGTTGCCACTGGTCTAAGGGGTCGATCACGGTGCCATTCAGGGCCTCATTGGAAGGTGGTGGGGGCACCGGGGGTGGCACAGCAATCTCCTGGTATGTGTGGTTTCCAGTTGGGTAGGAGTAAGGAGTTTCCTCTGTGAGAAATACTGGTCGTTTGGAGATATGTGAGGTGGTGGATTCCAGGTCTGCCAGTAAGGCGTCTGCAGGAAAGCAAAAAAAACCCAACAAAACGCTAAAAGCCTGGACTACAGCTTTGTCTCTTTCTTCTCACTCATTCAGTGTATCTGTATCAAAAGTTTTTTTGGAGGACTTTTCATCTAGGGTAATCTACCAAATTCCCTGAGAAACACTACTGCTGCTCGGAAATGAACAAGTTAATCAAACAACTTCTAAACAGAAAACACCAAGATGTAACAAAGCAGTCAGAAAAGCTGTGTCAGTCTCAGATTTTTGCCTTAACTGGAAAAACACCCAACAACAGGAACCCATAGTCTCACTGCACCCTGCAGAAGTGCAACCTAGGCAAGCCTGTCCAGAGATCTACTCCAACAGGATATTGACACAGACTAATTACAGGCCCCACATCATCACAGAGTCATTTACTGTGGCCGCAGGCACTCCTTTCTGCAGGAAACAAGATCTCAGGAGGTGTTTTCTTCAGAGTCGAAGGTAGTGGAAGAAGTATGAAGTGTTCAGATCAGTCTATCAGTGCAGCAGGAGGATATATTTCAGTTCTCCTAACAAAAGTCCCTCTCAGTACCTCATACAAACAGTTAACAAGTTTCCAGAGGTTGCCAGGTAAACACCAGCTCTCCTGGAAACAATTCTTAACTAGATGGGTGGAGACTGCTCACAAATTCCTTAAGAGAAGGAAAACTTCCACCAGCTAGAAACACCGTCACATGCCAGGCAGAGGACCCACATCACACAGTTAGCACTTCTCAAAAATCTTACAGTCCCATTAGAGATTAGGCAAAAAAAGGCATTTCCAGCTTTCTGGATTTCTCCCTGCAAATGTATCCTCTGCCCATTCCCAACCCTGCACTCCTCTGGAGTGACTCAAAGGCAAATCCTGACCTGCTGGACCTTCCAGCCCATGTGCAGAGCCCATTGCAGACCCTGCAGGGGGAACTCCCGTGAGTGCCTGCAGGTCTGTGCTGTGCTCACCTTCCAAAGAAAGCCTCCCTGGCCACATGCCGAGCTTTCCACTGGGGCAGCAGCACCAGTGCACACCTCTGCAACGCTGCTAGAGAGCAGTCAGTTCACTGGAGACACCAGTGCTCTCCATGTAACAGCACCAGGACACACCTGGCAGGGCCCTTTGGGGGTGTGGAATTCAGCCAGAAAACAGCAACGCACCTTCAGCAGAATTAGGAGGGGACACTCCGTGAACACCCCTGGATCAGATCCTTCCCCCTGCACAGACCCAGCTGTCCTCAGACAGACTCAGCAAGGCCCTCCTCCTGCACACAGCAGGTACTTGACACTCAGGGCACAGCCTGAGCATGGCCACCCTGCAGTGTCCCCCACTGGGTCACAAGGAGCTGGAGCTGTCTGGTGGCACCAGAATAGCAACCGAGCAACTGCTCGCACTAATGGCTGCCCACAGCTCCCTGGGCAGCACCTGCCAGCCCTGAGACACTTCCTGAGCACAGCACTCCACAGCAGCCAATGCACTTAGCGAGTCTTCAAGAAAATTCATTAGAAGAGGATAGTATTATTGCATTACAAGATGAGGAAGGTG
Source organism: Certhia americana (assembly GCA_018697195.1). NCBI lineage: Eukaryota > Metazoa > Chordata > Aves > Passeriformes > Certhiidae > Certhia > Certhia americana. The sequence continues at coordinate 11,461,667 of CM031871.1, forward strand.
CTGCTTTTATATTCACTCTTCTCAAAAAACCAAAGTATCACAAAAGAAAAGCAGTCCCGCACTCAGAGAGCAGAATACAGCCATTAGCAAATTAAATACTGTGTTTAATTATTTCTATACACCTTCCATTTAGTTAAAAAGATGCTCCGAACCATTAAAGTCACAGGATCTTATCTTCCTAAAGGGACCAGAATATCCCAGAAGCAGATTCTCTGAAGAGAGACAAGTATTCCGCAGCTGGGGAAAAATGAACTGAATCTTCTTTTCAAGCAAAAGAACAGCTGGTGGATTCCAGAGTGAAAGGCACATACCTCCAGGGAACTGCCGATGAACCGCAATTCCTACAGTCAGGCAGGTCCTATGACTGGAGGTTTCACGCACACAACCTCTCAGAGAAGTGCTTGCCGAGAAGGAGTGGTTTTTGCTTCTCCCCTCCAATGACAAAGGCAAATCAAACTCCACCAGGAAGTGAAAATCCCGTGAGGGTGTTGGGCTCCTCCGGCCCTGCAGAGGGGATGCAAACCATTTTTCCACCCTCCAGCTCTCAGTGCAGGACCGGCAGCTGTAACCATCTCGCCACAGAAACTCCCCTGCTCGGCTCCTCTGTGTGCTGATGATCCATGGGACGGACACCCACTGCCTTTTGTTGATGACAGAGCGAGCTCGGCTACACGCACCGGTTTACTTTTACAGGTCTGCGGAAGAAGGGAGGTCTGGAAATAGCAGGAGCACTGAGCCCCATGGCTGTGAAGGAGTTAAGATTAATGATTAACCTCCCCCGTACCCTCCCCTTTCCTGACTTGAGCAAACAAGGCAGAGCCGAGGAAAGGAAACCGGAGGGAGGAGAAAAGGCCGGAGAGGAATCACTCGGTTACTCAAACTAAACTCCAACTTTACAACTGATATCGACGCAGCTGCACGAAGGCACCACCCGAAGCCGGCGGGACAGGAAAGGCTCTCACACACCGCTTTCCCGATGCGAAAGGGCTTCTCCTTGTGCTTGCTCGCCCCCAAGTCCTGAATTCCCGTGTCCTCCCTTCCCTGCGCCCCCGCCGCTCCGAGCTCACAGCCACAAGAGGAAGGGAATCTTTCCCATTCGCGTCCCTCCCCGTTGCTGTTCCCGGATCCAACCCCATCAGCAACCACAGCTCCTTGAAACTCTGCAGAAATGGGAAATTGCGCCCGTTTAAAGGGCCCAACAGCAGCAGCAGAACGTCCCCGGGGAGGGCAGGGTGAGAGTGGCAGTGGCACCGTCCCACCCTCACGGACATCACCCTGCCAAAGGGAAGGATCTCCCCCATCCACAAGCACGGGCTGCAGATCGCTCCCTTGGAGGTCAGCCCAAGGAGTTCTACAGAGCGTGACTTGAGGCTGTTATTCAAAACCCAACCAAAAATTAACCAAAGGGATTAACACTTTGTTTTGCATGAAGCACTTCATCCCAAGAGGTCCCAATGCACTGTGTATTCATTTAGGATTTGTGCAACTACCAGAACACAATGTGAGATAAGAAATGAAGGGAGATTTACTAATGGAAAAAGATGCATCGCTCTCTCTTTTGCAAAAGGGACCAGCATCTGTAACCTGATGAACTGTGACAGGGATGCTGTGCCTTGTGCAGTGCTGTACCTCTAGTCACATCACTGAGTTCACTACAGTGGCTGCTCCTCAAATGGAGTATTAAATGCTTAAATAGAAATATTAAAGTCTCGATCGATTTACTGGGTAATGAAATGTTCCTGCCCAAGGTGACTCCTGAGGGGCAGTGCTGCAGGACGTGTGAATCAGCATCCACAACCCGTAGGAAGCAGCTGACTGGGCCACCGCAAGGCATCGCCTCGGGCCAGCGCCCACCGGCACCATCCATCAGAGGGCACCACCAACACCCTCACAGAGAGACGAAACCCACGGCAGTGCCCAGCTTTGGCACCGCCTTCGGCTCACCTGTTCAGCCCCGCAAGAGCCGGGAACCTGTCCCTGTTTGAGGAAACTGAAACTCTCGGCGGTGCCACGTGTGCTGCCCCTCCCCACGGAGACGCGCATCTTGACAGCAGCTACCGCCCAGTACTGCGGAAACAGCCACACACACTGACCTCACCACAGCCTCACCGCTGCCCCAAATACTCTCTGCAACACCACAGACACAGCTCGACGAGGCACAGCCTCCCAAGGATGAAGACCGTAGATCTAGTTATCTCTAGAGAACAGATTTAACCATTTTGTAGCAGTAAAGTAAACCAGACAGAGTTATAATGGACCTTCAAACCGTTGCTCCTCCCCAGGATTACCCCTCTCTCCACTCTCACCACTACAAGCCACTAACACAACGCACAGACAAAATGTCAACTCACGGACATGTGCACGGAGCAGAATCGCTCCGGTTTCCAAAGACTTGGCAGGACTCAGCTATGCATGGGCTGTGCATATAGAAACCTGCATTTTCCACTCCATTAGCAGGATGCTGCTCAGAAGGGTGCAATAGGGATACAGGCTGGGGTGCTAAACCACCACCAGCCTGGACACTCCTGCTTATGGAGCTGTTACACAGCCAGTAAAACCCTCACTGTGCACTGCAGCACAGAGCACCACAACAACCACCTGGTAAAGCTGTGTGAAAACATGAAACAGAAGGACAGTCTTCCTCCCCTCCAAGTGGACAACCCAAAAATTACACACTCAATTGAAATCACATTTAGGCACGAGAGCTACTCAAACCACATCCTCCCCAGTATGGGAGGACATTGCTGTTTGCATCCAGGTGGGTTTTCTACCCAGATTTTCCTGTGGAGGAGGGACTGTTAAAGAATGATACCACATTTGACACCTTTACCACCATAAAGCACTCCCAAGACACCTGCAAGTCCAGGCACATTAGTTTGCCCCTCTCTCCCTTTCCTCACTTTTGCCAAAGAGTCATTATTAACTATGAGGTCCTTGGGATTCTGGTCTACAAATCCTCCACACCACTCTGCACATAATTTAGGTATGTACAAGTGCCCTTTAATACCAACTGCATTGCTTCAAGGTTAATTCCCAGCAAAAGCCAAAGCTCTGCAGGTCATTTTAACAGCTCAAGCCAGGACAAGAACTCTCATGCTGATCTCCAATGCATTGAACCACTCAGAAAATATCCCTTCTACCACCAAAGCAGCAAGATGGAAGAGCAGGACAAACCCTTAGGCTAAGTCCCATTTACCAGTTCAAGCTGCACTGAAAAGAGCAAGTTCTATGGTGCACATTCCTGTGCTATCTCCCAGCCCACAGCTCCGTGGGCCGAGAACAGCTCAGGCATTCCAGGGGCTGCAAGGCAGGCTCATCGCTGCGTGTCAGCACTCGCTGGCCTGCAGATGCAGCATCCTGCAGCAGCAACGGCCTCTGTGCAGCCAGGGGCACATTCTTCAGCTTCCCACAGCCCAGGTCTGTCTGACACAGAGCCTAGGAATCACAGCACTGCTCTACAGTCTGCAACAGCAGTGGGTAACACCGGGACCCCTTCGTACTGATGCACATCAACACCCCTTTCTAGGAACTGGAGCTGCACTCAGCCCCCTTAAATAGGTAGAGTGAAGTTACTAAAAAGTATATATTTATAGGTATTTAAATGTATCTTCCCATGCATATCAAAGCATACTTTGTTCACTTCCCCTTTCCCGTGCATCTCAAAAATGCTCTTGGATTAAGGTGCACAGTGAAGCAGAACACATCATGGACTAGTTCTGAAAAAAACTACATGACAAGGCATTGACAAATTCACATTTGCCAACTGACATCAAGCAGCTTTTCAATGCTAATTTTTCCTCAAGCAGTAAATAATTTTCCACTATTCATAAGCGGTTTAGAATTTATCTTTCTTTTCAATGAGGCGATTTAGAGAAATCTAAATTTGCTTTCCTCCGGAGAAAGGATTTCCATATGCAGTTCATCTCTCCCAACAACTGAGGATTATTAAGCCATGCTGACACAGCAAATCACAGCATTATCAATATAGTGAGTAGATCAAAAGGATGGTGGTCAATTTTCTTCCACTTCTCATCTACTGCTGGGGAGGAAATGGAAGCATAACTGAAGCAAGATACTTCAAATGCCTCAGATATCAGCCTTTCATTTTCAACAGCTGAAAGCCACATCTGCACATGTATCAAACCACAGTGTGCCTGTAGCTCTGCATCTTGCATGGGACATCTGGAAAGTGAGTAGCACTGGAGACAGGATTCCTCACATCCAGCCAGCACACAGAGCAAATGCATTCAGCCACAGAGTCCCATCTTCCCCAGCATCTCCGGTGCCACATGTCCCTGAAAACCCAGACACAGCACACTGGGGAATCAGGCTGAGATGTCTGAACACAAATACAGATTTCCTCTGCTGCAGCTGCACAGAACAGGTATCAGCACCTCCCCTATTTCCCCCCTGCCTCTATTTACACAAATAAGTAGAACTGCTGCAAGTTTTCCTGGTTCAGCCAGCAGAAGCTTCCTGAAGGACTGGGAAATAGAAATAAAAATCAAGATACCCCTACGAGCAGCTCTCAGTGATGACATGGACTTTACATGCTAATCGTGTCTCACTCTGCATCAGATGAATTGCAGACCTCTCATTGGCAGAATCACACAGCATTCTCCAGCCCTTTTTTCCTAATATTTTCAAGATGCTGAATTCAAATCCTTGATTTTTGCTGTCCCCTAAGAGAATGAGGGGAAGGGAATTGCATCTCCAGAACTGAAGTTTGAGCTTGCAGCCCCATCTGAGCCATCTCTTTGCAAAACCCCTGATTGCAAACTTTAAAAATCTCAATAGATTCAAATAAGTCTTCTCCCCCTGCACCACCACCACCCCCTTTCCAGGAATAAATGCAGCTCCAGCTCACATATAGGGAGACAGCTCAAGGCAGTAACCCAATCCCTGGCATGACAGTTTTACATTGTGAGTAACTTCAGAGGAATGGGGAGCATGGGTATATTTATCCTATTAAATAGCCTTTCAAAAGATATATTTGCAGTGCTCTACAAGACCTGCATCAAGACGACTTGCTGGAGCCTTGCTAGGACTTCTCATTCCCCTGGTTTTTGACTGCAGAAGGTGTGGGGAGCCCCAAACACTTATGGCAGGAATTCTCATTTTGATTTTTCTCAGCAAAATGGAAGAACCTTATCAGAAATAGGAAAATCATGAACAGGTAAAGGCGGGCATCGACTTTCAGGTAAAAGTAATTTATTAACAGGTTCTTAAGGCATAATATTCTAATCAGTGCTTTTAAATGCAAGAAGATCAGAGACTACAAAAGCAATAAAATACAAAGACTACATTCAAATGAGACCTTAAAAACTCAAAGTGCAATTAGATTCTCTTAAAATCCTCAAGTTCTCCAGTCCACATATATAGATAGCAAGTAAAACAGCTTGGCTTACTGTGTAAAACATTCTGAGGAGATGGCATTTAAAAGTTTTCCAAAATTTAACCAATATGTCAAGAAGGTGGTTAGAACACAAGACACATAAAAGCTCTCAGCTCTCTTGTGAAGCAGGGGCAGATTGATATTTAAGATACACAAAAATTCAAGGCACAAAAGGTAAGTCATTTTCCAGACCTAACAACTGCTGGAGTATCAGAACAGAGCAGCCACTGGGATTTTTATTTCACATTGCCTAGACCTGCCTAGAGGAAGTTCAGATTGCATGGTCAGTAAAATCACTCAGCTCTTTCTTTAGTGTACTAATGTTTAAACCCTCATCCTTTCTCACTGTCAAGGTATTGGTGCATGTCACACATTGTGTCACTGCTTAACAAAAAGAATGTCCAAACTGGTATCAACATGTGGCGTGGTAAATTACAGTAAAGACAATGGCCATTAAATTTTTGAAGCTTCCCTCTATTTTCAGATCAAAACTGCCCCCTAAAATTAGCAAAACTTTGTATTTGTAGCACTGATTTACAAACTTGTGTGGGTGCTCCCAAAAAGCTCAACAGCAAAGGCAAGCTCCCAGCAGCAGCTATGCCTGGCTACCCCAGGCTGCAGAGACAAACTGAGCAAGGACTCATCCTGTGACAGCCAGAACTGCTGTCAGAATCAGGTGGTGGCACCGTGAATCCTTTCTGTGCCATAACTGGGGAACTGACAGCCAAACCAGTGAGCTTTTCCCAGTACAGCAGCCCATGCACACAGCTGTGACCACTATCAGCAAATGTCTAAACAAAGACAAGACACTGCAGTGTGAGATGTGGTCTGCATGAGCAGCTGCAGCAATGACTGTGGCTTCCTTTCCCAACCACTGAGACCCAAGCTGGAGAGTTTATTCCACAGCTTGTGGCCAACTAACTGGTCACAACTAACACGCACTACTACCACCCCAAGTCTGGGGTGGTAAAAAGTGTGCAAATACAGCCTGCATGAAGCAATTACAGAAACTGTTTATCAGTAACTACTCACTCACTGCACATTTGAGGATGAACTGCAAACTCCTGGAGTGCTCTGGCTGTAGTTCCAGCACAGTTGGCACCATCAGGCACTGCCAGTGTAAGGGAAAGACCCAGAGATCCCCCCTTCCCCAGCATGCAAACCCAGGCTATTCCTGGAACTTGCCCTGCTGATCACCGGACACTTTCTAAACGAATTCAACTTACTAATCCAATAAAAGTTTGCTGAGGTGTTGGTTTCATTTTTTTCAGATAAACTCATTAGGTTTCTTGGAAGCACAGCTCCAACCACTCTATGACTTAAGTAGCTTTTAGAAAGTGTATTAAAAAGACCAATGCCAGAATTGAGCCCTTGTTCAAGTAAGTGAAGAAAATTTCTGCTTTAAATGGACATGCTCTACTTTCACCTTCAATACTCAGGCCAGAACACAAATTGTAAATCCAGCCCATCCTGCCATTAGCTGAAAGAAATCACCTATCCTCCTGTGAGATTCCCATAATTCATCTGCAGCTCAGATGCAGACCAGAAAAAAAGGCAGCCTGATGCAATCAGCAGACAGCTTAAACTGAAATGCTCTTTATTCTGGAGATATCCCTTGCCATTACCTGCTGCTGTCACCTGAGCCTACACTGACATTTTATTTTGGCTTTCCAGCCCCAGAATTGTGACATAGCTCAGTCCCTAGGCCTGCACACACTATGCACCCACTGATGCTCTCATTTGTGCTGCTGAGCTGAAGAGTGAACTTTTGACAGAGACTTCTGACCATAAAACTGAGGATAAGACAATTGTGTATGCTACAAAAACCCAACAGAAGCCATCATGTGAGTTCAGACCTTCTACCACATCCCTCTGATGGGCAGGACTGCTATTTGTGCATGCGTGTGCTGAAAAAACATTAACGTCACCACTGGATCCCTCCTAGATCTGCCCACACCATCTCCTTGCAAATGAACACGTTTCTGTGACAGCCAGACCTGCAGTGGTGTATCTGTCTGCAGGGTGAGGGGGCAGGAGTGCTGGGCAGCCCCACGTGCAGTCAGCAGGCTCCTGTGTAGGCCAGCAGCTGCGAGGCTCTCAAGGGCATGAGGACACTGTAGGAAAATCAGCTGACCAGTCTGCAGCTTGACACCAGCAGTCCCTGGGAGTCACAGTCCCATTCCTTGAAGGAGCACCTCAGATCCATCTCTTGTCACCTTGGATGTAACAGGCTGGGAAATCCTTCAGCTGCTGGCCCTGTTCACATCACCAAGCTGGCAGGGAGGTAACCTAACCTTCACTAGTTCCACAGGGCATGGGATCACCAACTCAGCATGCTGGATGAGAAACACCACAAGTGCCTTAAAGATTGAGTCAGCACAGTTTCCTGGATGAAACAATACAAATCCACAGCACTCCCTGGCCTACAGTCCAAGTTGTGTGAAGGAACCACAAATGATTTTCCCGTAGGACCAGAATTTTTCCACTAAGCTCTCTGTACACTAAACTAGACTCCAGCTTTAAACTGGGTGAGAGAAATGAACCACCACCTACAAAAGAGAAACAGGCAGTTATTCTGCATTTCTCCAACTTCCTGATCAAAACTTTCATCCCCTTTTCCCTGTCTCAGAATGGTTCATTAGACGGCAGAGATAATGGAAATCCCACAAGATACATAACTGCTTTTGTAGTCAGAGATAAATATTCCTCAACATGTCACAAGTGTGCTGAGCATCTTCACACTGAAAGTGATTTGTACTTTAAGTCCCTTCTCCTATCAGAAGGGAAAATGCTCCAGAGAAACAAAACACAGTTTGAAGATGGTTTTTTTTGGTTTTCAGACAAAAAGCTGCTAAAACCAAGTGTAGCCTTTTGAAGTTATTCAAATTAACCTCAGCTGTCCACTCCACTGCCTTGCCTATCACATTCAAGAGCTGGCAGCAAAAACAGCAGGAAGAACAAACTCTTACTGGCACTGAAGATGTAAGGACAGCATAGAGGACAGCAAGGCCATACAAACCCACCCATTCCAAACCTGTGGAATTCTGCACCTATTGGCTCCAAGAGGAGAACTCAAACTAAGCAGCAGCACTGTGACAGCTACTTTCAGAGGCTGTTTCCTCCCAAAGGTGTGTGCTCCCATTTATTCCTCATTTCCAGAAGTGCTAGACTGGGGGGTGGAGGAGGGAAGGGTTATTTCCTGCCACATACAGCATCTTCTTTTTTATAGCATGATTTTCTCCACACCTGAAGTGAAAAGAGACATACTTACCCTCTGTTTATAGTGCTGTGCAGCAAACAGCTCCTGCCAATAAAAAACACCTTATGCTGTTATATATCTGTTATTATACTGGCTGTCTAAAACTGAATTCATGTTCCATGTTCCTTACAAAACAAATATTTTCAGTTTCACAGCTACCAAAGGCTCCTGAGAATGCCAGATCCAGCTACACAAGCCTTGAATGCCTCCAGAGATTCATGGTTGTGTGAAGCTAAACCAGAAAATAATCCTTTGTGTGGTTCCTTTGTACCTAGATTCACTGGACTGTCAGAGTCCTGAATAACAGGAAACCATTTCTAAAGCTGGATAAGCACAAAAAATTCTTCTACTGCTCCATGAACAATCTTCAGGAGAATGAGGAAAAGTTTGTCAAGGATTTGTACATCACAGCTGCGGCACATCCTGTGACACAGCACATGCAAAAGCTGAAGTGACCTCAACATTTGCACAATGTTGAAGAGCACAAAGCTGAGCTCTGCTTCACTGGACAGAGAAGTTGGAGATTGCACAAGAGAAGGATCACAAGGTGATACATAAAACATAACCAGCCCTACCCAGTACTCCAGCTCCTGTGACCTCCACGGATTCAGACTGCTGTGATTGATGTACCACTGTCCTCAGATGATGTTCCCACCCACAAGTTACAGCACTTATCACATGGAAGCCTTTTCCAGTCACATTTTTAAGTCACAGCTCCACACCCTAAATCTCCACCTATTCCATTCTGTATTGATAGAACTGGCTGTGGCCTGCAGGAACTGCAGGCAGTAAAGTCGGCAGCCACTGCACCTGAATCCCAACGAGGCTCACAAATCAGAATTCTCACCCCAACATTCACACTTCTTTGACAGCACAAAAGAAATGCACCTTTCAGAAATGGAGAACTGAGATGCAGTCCTGAACAGCCCAACATAACATAGCAAGTCTGTATTATATCAGAATAGAAAGCAAATCTGACTCTCAGGCCAGCACTAAAAATATTTAAGTTGGAATTTCTCCGCCTGAATCTGCAGTCTGCTATGAGCTCCACCTGCCCCGAGTCTTTTGTCAGAATCCTCTCCTTTTGGAAGCAAACTGACTGGTGTTTAACAGGTAGTTATAGCTAGCCCTGTAAAAGATCACAAGCAACAACTATCTGCACAAATTAGAGAGCCTCCATTTCTCTCCCTCTGTGTCAGCTGTGAAATTGGAAACAGCTTTGGCTCCAAGGAGGGTAAGTACAGCCTCTGACAGTCTTCTCCTGGAGTGGGTCTTCTTATGCAAGATCTATTTCTGATCTCTGCCTGACAGCAAACACATCCTCAGGCATTTCCAGGAAGTCCCAGACAAAGGCAGTAGCAAATGGCCAATCCTGACCCAACTGTCTCTGGGAGGGAAGTGAGTTGGCTCAGACTAAAGGGACATTGCTCTGTACAAACAGGAATGAAATGATATCCTGGCCAGTTTGGTGGGAGGAACAGACTGGAGTGAGTGTAAACATTTTACACAAACAACTAAACAGTTAACACCTCACTACTGACCTGGGCTGGATTTTAGCCAACATTCTAGATGGGGGAAAAAAAAATTAATAAACCCAAAAACCCTAGTAATGAATACACTGTCTTTTTCAGTCCTTTATTTATCCTTATATATGCAAAATATTAAGTTGACCCTTCTCATGCATGTCATAAGAATTTTCATTTGCTGCTGGCTTCCCTCTGAAAGTTTCTAGAAGTCCAACAGGATCTGCTCTCTTCTGTCAAAACAAAAAAAAATATCCATGAACACCAAACAAGCAGCCATGAACTGATCCCTCAGGGAAAATTTCCAGGGCCAAGGCCTCTGGACAAAATACCACCTCCCTTGTATTCCTACAGGAAGAGGGGCTCAGCCAAGCCAGCTATCTGAGGAACCAGACCCTTCCTGCTACACCAGTGTGGGGCTACTCCACAAGCACTAGGTCAAAACACAGTGCTGCCATTCCACAAACATCTGACAAATCTGGTACAAAAGAGATCCCCCCTAGACAAAAGGGATGGGAACAGAACCAGCAGGAAACAAGACACGGTGGATTTTATACCACAGCTCTGCTAACAGAAGCTCAAGGCTTGAGTGCAGAGGTGCACAGCCCCCAGCTACAACAAACAACTCTCTACGTGCCCACTGAAAAGAGGGCAGACAAGGACTTCTTTTAAGCCCTGCATTGGTATTTGGTTGAGATTTGTACAACCGAAAGTTGTCATAAACAGCACTGAGGTTACAACACATGCTGATCCAGGACTGGATCATTCTTCTGAGCAGTTTCTCAGCAGTAGCTTAGTGTGAAATCAACACTCTGTGAACACACAGCAGTGGTCCCCAAATCTCTGGCAGCAGCAACCCCGCTGTGCTTGTGCCCCAGAGCCCTCAGGTGGAAATGACAAGGACGTGGGTTTGACCTCTCAAGGGGACCCCTCACAACAGCTGTAGAGTACTTGTCAGCGTGGAGATCATCATTTGGAAGGTGCTGATTCTAACTCATCTAGGGAAGGAAAACATGTTACATCAGGGTTTACAGTGCAACAGAGCACAGGAATTCCAGTGGACAGTGAGCACCCTGGAGTGAAGGATACAGTTTCATAAGATGCAGAAAGGCGAATTAACAGCTCACCACTGCCAAAAATGGAGAGGTTTTACTCCCTCTTCCAGCCATGTGCTGCTGCCACTTACTTGTGCAGGCTCTGGCTCTCACAAGACCCCTCTGTGAACCAGTCCAACACAATATACACCCAGTGGAAAAAAGCTGACTGTCTTCTTTTGGGTCAGGGAAGAGCTGAGCACAGCAGTCAGCAGGAAGGGCTATGTCCAAAGAGTCAGCCAGCACAGAAGGAGAAAGGATAAGTAAAAATAAAGCCATCTCCCTTCAGCAGCAGCAAGCCCTTGTATTGACTGAACCAGCACCTCAGACACACCAGCAACACACAGGTAACCAGAGTGAGGAAAAACACTGCTAAGGATCCCTGTGATCCTCTCCGTCTGCTTATGTAAAAATGGGTTTGGACACAGTCACAGACAAAATACTGTCAGAGCTTGCACATTCCAAGTTAATTATCTGCCTTTTTAAAAGTAACAGAAACAGGAAAGCATGTGGACCCTATTACCAATAAAGGGAAGAGTAGGATTTGCACGATTATGCAATAATAGACATGGAACTTGAGGGGAAAAAAATAGCATCTTTTAAGCTGTGGAAATCCTATCCAAGCAGCATAAACAGATCTGAATATAGACCCATCTAGGCACAGTGCCAGTTACAAAATTTGAGACACGCATAAAGATGATGAAATAAAGGGACTGAAATACTAGTGTAAATTCTGAATTCATTAAAAGAATTCTGAATTCATTAAAAGCATTAGAAGCACAAATTCTCCCAATGAGATACAGAGTGCTCTGGCTACCAGCAAAAGGAGGATTCCAGTAATAAAGAATGGGGACACTAAAGGGATTCTGTAATCATACCCATATTTAGTACAGTCTTATTGAGGCATTCCTATCCTGAAGGCTCTAAAATGGGATATCAGAATGCAGACTGGACAGATTTTAGTCCTTGAAACATGCAGTTTTCATTAGCTTCAGAAACTTCCCATTCAGTAAGTAACAAGCATAGCCCCCTAAAGCATAAATGCAAAGAACATTCAACAAATGCAAATCCACCCTTAAAAAACCAAGGTATCTCAAGTTCTAAAAGCCTGTGTCAATAAGGAGATACAGAGTTCCAGCAAATCTCACCCAGACAGAAAGTTAGTATACTGGGATATAAATAAAGACTTGCTGGCTTGACCTGCCAACCACTCCTAAGTGGGTTGTTTCCCCTTTTCTAAAATGGGAACTTGTGTCAAATGTCTTATGTGGTTTAACTGGCTTGTCACAAACTAATTTCTAAGGAAGTACTCTCAAAATGGTGGATGTTTCTTTTTAGAAGTTTTCATTTCTGCAAGGCTTCTCTGCAACAGGGTGGGAGCAGACTTGGAAGCAACACCAAACTCTTTGTAAGTCAGAAAGTGTAAGTCATCATCAACAACTGACTTTACACAAAGTGCTGCCAAAAGCACAATGTAAACTCACAGAACAGGGCAGGGGGAAATGACAACAAAATATTTCACATTTTTCAGTCATGTGGATCTTGGTACTACTTATAACTATAATAGGTAGAAAGCTTTAAAATGAAGCTTTCAGTCTTGATGAGCACTGCACTGTAACTTAAAAATAACCCACATTATTGCAGATAGTGGGCAAGCAACAGCTTTGAAAGACAACAGAGTACAAGGGGCCAAGAAGCACATGGTTAAAAATCTAGTTAAAACAGCTTCTTTTCACTTTAAAAGCAGCTTCTGGGAATGAAAGGAGGACAGTGTTTCAGAAAGGAATGTGGGAATTGGTCCCCCAGTCCACTTTGGGAGATGTGGGTGGCAATCTGATGGCTCTATAGCTGCAGAGCTCTGACTTGGTTTTTTTTCTTTTTAGTATTGGCATAAGAATACGGTTCAAGAGTTTCACAATGTCATAAATAGTGGCCCGCAGCAAGAAAGAAAACTGTTATATCTAGACAGAAAATAACATTTTTAGAACTGGAGTATATTTGAGCCAGTGAATGGAGAAGAACTGGAGAATGTTTAAGGTTTTCTTATCTCTTTCTACATGAAAAGGTAGATGACCCATCATTGTACCTGTCATCTGACATCATGACACACACAAGTCTCCTGCTTGTTTCAGCAGCAGCAAGAGAAATAGTGAGGATATTTTACCAAGAGCAGTATTAATAAAGCAATTAAACATGTGACAGCTTCTTCATCTCATCTTCATCCCTGAACACAAATTGTTGCTGTTATTTGATAAAGAAAAAAATTATTTTATTAACCAAAGGCTGTTACTCACAAGAGAACTCTTGACTGCAGAAAAGAACAAGTGAGAAAAGAAAGTACAAAGACCAAAGAGAAAGTAGATTTTTGAGAGGTAGAGATGAGTAAGAGAGACCAATCTCCAGCACTGACCAAAAATGGAAATGGCAGCAATACTGAAATAGAAGCAGCATGAGAATAAACTTCCCTTTCAGAGGTACACGAAATAAATCCTTCTTCAAATTTCTTTTTTAAAAAGGGTTTCCAGCATGATCTCTGATTTTCCCTCCACCAATCCTATGACAAACGTCACCAATTCTCTGAGATAACTGGAGAGACTGTTTTGCACTAGTCTAGAGAAGTCAAGATTCCCAGTGCCTACATTTCTGCTTTGCTGAAAATTAAGTTGACTTCTTTGTCTCAGCTCATCATGTTCTTCCCTGCTATGCCCTGAATTAGGGCACAGAGGAAAAGAGATGAATTTTCCTATTAAGTACCTAGATGCACACATATTTTATATGGACATGTGCTTACTTACATCACTTTCATCCCATTGCAGTTGGGTACTTTAAAATTAACCTGCTCTACCTCAAGCCACACTGGCATCCAGACCCCTCAGAGAAACCCAGGGACCAGGCTCTGCCACTCACACACCCAATGTACAGAGACAATGTCCCACACTTGCACAATAGTGCAACTGCCCCCTCACCAAGAACAATATTCCACTTCTATCTTCATGACAAATCCAAGCCTAGAGCGTTTAAAGCAGATGGAAAATAGAGCAACCCCAACTCCTTTTCCCCCCCTCCAAGAAGAAAACAAACAACAACAACAAAAAAAAGAAGCTATTTCTGCCAAGCAAGTACTGAATACACTGCATTCCATTTCATTAAAACAATTATTCAAAAGCCAGCCAAGAATTACATAAAGCTTCCTCCCTGCACCACCCCAGCCCCTTCCTTCAACCCCTCCTCCCCTGAAAGCAGCCTCCCATCCCTGCAAGGACAGGACCACAGCAGAGACACTGCTCCCAATGCCTCACACCCCACTGGCTCTCCCATCCCACATACAGCATTTTCCAGACCCAATACAATCAGGGGGCTCCAGCAGATCCAGACAGCCCAGAAGGTCTCAGAGTTTCACATCACCACAGCCATACCATGGAGATCTGTTTCAAGTAGACTGATGGGAAAGTAGCATCCAACAAATGAAGCCCTTAACCAACCCTATCAGAAAAATGAATGATAACCTAACAGATTTTCTTTCTAACTCACACCCAGGCTTTTAAGCATAACCCCAAGACAGAAGGTGCTGGAGGCACTAGATTTAAGCAGTTAAGAAGTACAGGAACAGCATGCCAGAGCAGCTGTGAGGCACTGCCCAAGCAAACTGGACAGGACAGCCAAGCAGCAAATCTCAGATTAAGCACAAGCAGGATAGATTGAAAACTACAAGCTTAGGGTTATAAGAACCTGACTGACAAATACATCTCAAACACCACACAGCCACTCCACAGCTCTCAGCCTGACAGTGCTGAGCTCCTCATCTTTTACAGGAGAAATAAAAGGCAACTTCTTCAGGCCAGTGAAGCTCACCCCCTCACAACTGAGTTGGCCACTGATAAGAGATTTCATGACGTGGATGAAATGGCATTTCATTCCCTCCCCCAGTGCTCCAGCTCTCTGCAGGGATCCTGTCTAACTGCTGGAGCTGCTCACAGCCAGGCAGAATAGTTCCAGCTGTGTGTCATACTGCCTGACCAGGCCTACACAGCCCAAAAAAAGTCTCCCATATAAAACCATAATGAACAAGAGCTTCAAACCAGAAGTATTGCTCTAGGCACCTTATTCTTGGGGATCACCTCTGCCCAAAAGGGGTCATTTGCTAGCAGCAAAAAACCAAAAAACAACCCAAACCTAGTCCCAAGTCAGCTGCTGAGAAACAGGGAGCAATGGATGCAACTAATAGTAAAACAAGATGAGCAGCAGAGACCAGCCAAGCCATCATCTTATTCCAGCTCATGGGGCACCAGTAACCTCAAGTGAAATGCAGTGAGCCTTAGGCTTTTTTGTCTGACCCAGCTGAAATTAGTGGCTTCAACCCAAAAGAAACCTTTTCACAAAGAAGCCTTGAACAGGTTTAGAACCATGAAAGAGGATAAAACAAGGGAATACTAAGACCTTAATTCACAGCAAATTATTTACAGTCCTCTTGCCCATGACCTTTTCTACCTCTGGCTTCTTTTACCACCTCCTGCTCTTATTAAAACTCAGCCTAACCACAGTCTCTGAACCACCACAAACTTCCCCATACCACAGTGAAATTTTCAGCTCACCTTCCTCCTCAGCAGTGGAAATAAAGCAAGATCCTGTGAGGCATCTAGACAGACACAGGATTAATTCTGTCTGCCAGCTCAGTTCTGTCACAAAACCATGGGACTGGTTTATTCCTGGAGCCCCCACACAGTCTGATTTACAGCTGAGCCATTTGAAGCACAATTCCCTGTGCAGAGTGTCATTCAGAAGGCTTATTCCCTGGAGCGCCATTTACTTTTTCTTGATGTTCTTCAAATGATTTGTAAAATGTTAGAGGGTTAAACACGTGCAATAAACAGTGAAAAACCACAAGAAATCAAGCTACACTCCACTACAATGCTGCCAGCCAGACACTCAGTACCTCACCCAGCAGAGCCACCTACACAGATGTGCACATGGTAATAAGAACACTGTAAGAAGTGGCACGACAAGCTGCATTGGACAACTTCAGACTATCTCATCATCATTTAAATAACTTGAACTGAACTTGTTCAGTGTAGAGACGGTCCAGCTCAGGGAAAAAGGAGCCAAGCACTAACAATGCAGGCTGCCTCCCCCTGTGGCCTGCCATAAGTTCTCTTGGCTCCTCAGTTTACAGTTGTCTCAAACTGCTTAGATAAATTTCCCATGTAAATTCAGAATACTTACTGTCTGCTAAATGAAAAAAGCTGCATTTGTGTGAGCAGACAAAGAGTTTACCAGACTTCTAAACAGCACAAACACAACCTCAGGGACTCAGTTCCTGTAACCGAAACACCAACACCAAACTTGTTCCACTGCAGTTGCCATTTCAACTTGTTTGCTTCGTTGGGATTTAAAAACACACATGCACAGAAGAGAAAGCATGGATTTTAACAGCCAAAGGAGACTGTCCCCAGCTGGCTGGTTGCTGCTGCTCTGGGGTCATTTGCAAAGAGAATGAGCATGAATGGGAAAAACAGTTAAAACTGATATGAGAAAGTCATCACCCAGCTCCTATTTTTATGGTATATCTTTAGCACACAACATTCTTTGAATGACTTCACGACTCTCTGTGGTAAAGGGAAAGACTAGGGCAGAACTACTGCGGGGAACTTGGAAGGGAAAGGAAATCTTTTCTCCCTACTCACAGCCCGTCATAATGGGGGGGTGAAGAAAGGATGAGCAATCAGAAAGGCAGAGAGGGAACATTCAACAGGGCTGAGAAAGGAATAAAAACTTTTAAATCTAATTCAAACTTGCCACTGTAAACTTTTCGAGCAATGGTGACCAGAAAAGCTTAAAAGAAGCTTTTCAGCTGGAAGCTATTTCAGAAACACAAAGATTTCAACCAACATAACCACACTTTGCAGGTAAGGAGTAATTACCCCTGTTTCACAGACAGAGGAACAACATGCCTTAAGTTAGGGTACATTTTTGAGGCTGTGGATAAATGGTTACCTTATGCTATATTAAACATAACCCACAGCTGAAAGAGGCAGCCTCACTTCCCAGTCCACCATCCATGTAAAAAAACGACTTTGAGAAGAATCAGCTTGCTCACCCAGTTAACTGTCCAACAGTTATTGTGGACACAAGCAAGGGAGATGGCCACAGGGAACACCTCAGCAGCCAGCAGTTAAATCAAGTGAAACCAATTTGAGATCATAACTTTGTCTCTAACCCATTCAACTTCAACCAAACTGGAAAGTAATGGTAATGGAAAGCATTTCTTGCTTCTACTCTGCACTACTGCATGTAGTAATCCTGTCACAGATGAGACATTTTTAAAATGTAATATCCTAACAGTCATGATAACCTGTACTCCCAGGGTTTGTAACTAAACCTTAGTTAGGACAGGCCTGAAGTGAGCAAGGAACTCCTCCCCTAAACTTCATAATCTTATCACAGTGTGAGAAAGCTTCCCACAGACAATGTTTCACTTTCAGGCAGCTGGAATAGAAAAGCATCTTCATTAACAGCTTCCGCATCAGACAAAAAGGGACACACAGGATCCATACACAAAGAGGGAAGCACAGGCTGAGACCAGAGCAGGAAACTGGGACCAGAGATCCTATTCACTCATGCTGATTTTCCACTAGCACACACAACTGCATTCAGAATCTGCTCTGGCTGTCTCCAAAGCTGCATCAGATTCTGGATATCACAACTAACACATTAGTTCGATTCAAACAGATTTGTTTTGTGGCCATGGACAGGCCTTTTCCCCCCCTCTAGTTACAGAGTGTTAATATAAGGGATTTATCTGGCTGGTTGGCTGAGCAGCAGATCAGAAAACCAATTCTAATCTAAATAGAAGTGCATTACTAGTCCTTGTTCTGCTGCCAGACTTTAGAATTTTAGCTGTCATTTCTACAGTTTCACAATTTCTTTCATATAATAGATAGACTTCGAAGGGCAAGAAGTGAGGAAAAAGGTGTCCAGAGAAACTAAAGTATCATGATTCCCTAGGAAAGGAAGAAAAAGGAGAAAGAGAGAGATATGAAGATGTATGAGAAGTTTCCCATTTGTTTCTCTAGTGGCAGAGATGGTGTCGGAGGATCAGTTTTAACCAGGAGGGCAGCTGAACACTTGGGATAAGTTGACCTCTCCCAGCGAGGGACAAAGGAGCTAAAGACAGCACAGAGTCCAGCCTTTCCGTGGAAATAGAGCAACAAGAAAAGAAGCCTCTCTCTGCATCACACACTGCTTGAGGCAGAGGACTCCCTGTCTGAGTCGCTCAGGACAATGAAGTCCCTGTTTTACGAGGGGTCACAACAGCTAAGGAGCTGAAACAAGTCAGAACCCCATTGTGCAGAGCATTAGTTCTGTTTACAGCCTTCTCACCCAGAGGCAGGAAGGACTCAGGAATCTGAGCCAGTAGAAAGCCAAGGCACCAAATTACTTTAGCAGTGCTTCCCCCCAATACCATTTCCTGGGCGTAGCTGACCATGAGCAATTTCACAGAAAATTTTTAGTCAAGTGAGCCCAAAACCCACAGCATATGACTCCCAAACTAAAGGAACTGAGTCAGAAACCGGCAAGTATCCCCCTCTGGAGAGGGACAAACAGCACCGCCCTGCAGAGCACAGCAATCTTCCAAACCTTGGGACAGATGACAGATGGAAACACATGCACTTCCCTCCACACTCCCATGAAAAATCAATGGCAAGATTGCTCCCTTTAAAGTCAATCTTGAGAGGATTAAGCACTGAAGAGAGGGTGGATTAGAGTTCCTAAAACAGAGGAAAACAACTAATAAAGCAAAATCTCTTGTACTCCTGAACTATGCACCCAGAATTTTAAAGCCAAATTGCTAAACAAATCTTACACAAAAGAAAAGTCCTTCTAGAAGTGAGCAAGCACACCTAAAAGAAGCAGCTCACAATCTAGTTGACATGGACAGCCAAAACCCCAATAAACAGATAGAACTTCTTTGTAAAACACCTTTTACAAACTCCAGTGAATGCTGGTTTGTTTCTGATTGCAAAATCCAGTTTAAAAATATCTGAAGCCTTTGAAAACAATTTTTAAAAAAATAGTAGTAAAGTGAGAATTTCATCAAATGAATGTGTCTTAAAGCCACACCATTTCTGTTTGGAGCTACCAAAAGGTTCCCAGCAGTATTTGCAAACAACCCCTTTCAGAAAAAGGCTGTAAAAAACTTTTGGAGTCAAAATTAAACAGTATCTGACTAAAAGCAAACATAAAGCTTCTCTTCTCCTACTCCTCTCACCATAAACACACGACACATTACACAAATTCGGTTTCTTCCTCTGCAACAAGCAGATCCTAATGGATCTGTTCCCTCTACACTACTTAGACAAGGTAGCACCACAGAACCAGTAACAGCATCTCATTATTGTCTCAGATTGGCTGAAGAACGTATGTGTGGATGGTCTCTTGTGTGCTGGAAGCACAGGCTGTGCCTTGGCAATCCCCTGGAAGGGGCAAGAACCCCAGGTCAGGATCCTCACTCTTAAGGACAAAGCTGTACTCGCTGAGCCAATTTACAGCACTGCAGAAGAGCAAACTCCCTCTGCAAACTTCCCATCAAACTCCAAGCACATCCGCTAAATGTGCTTCCTCAGAGCGACTGGAGGGAGACAATCCAGACCAGCCTGGCCAGCTGCTTTCCTCCCCCTTCCCACCACGGGCTGTTCCAGTTTACATCCTGCCCCAGCACTGCGTGTCCTGTGCCACAGAAGCTCCCCCAGAACAACAGGGTGCACAGCTCCAGCCCACAGAGAGTTTCCTGTGGGAGCTTCTTCAACACCGGGGAGGGAGTGAAAAGGGAATGAAGATTTTTTTCAACTTCAAATGAATCCTCAAAGCAAATCCATTGTAGTATGTTTCATAACCTCTCCAGGGAAAGCACAAAATTGAGATACTTCTGGACCTCCACTTTACAGCAGACATGTTCACTGATCAAATCCTCCAGCTGAAGGAAGAGGGAGGAGATTTTTGACAAAAGCAGGGAGGCAAGAACAGACACACCAATGGTCTCTGTGAGGGGTTCCCTCATGCTCAGCAAGGCTCTTCACTCACTGCTCATTTCTGCACCACACAGATTCAGAAGCAAGATGTGGAAGTATCTGAGCTGATTTTACTTGTCATCAACTCTGAACCTGCAAGTCCCAGCAAAATACCAAACTCCTTTTGGGCCAAACCTGTCCCTGGAAGCAGAGCAGCTTTGTCCACATGGCACTGTGCCTGAACCAACAAGTCCTGCCTAACCAGCTTGACTCTGGACAGAGCCAGTGCAGACGTCTGTATCCATGGCACAGTTAATCCACAACTCAGATAATCCACCCATAGATAATGAGCAAAGAAAAACAAACAACTCTCACTTGAGTTCAAAAGTTTGACTTATTTCAGGGGAGTTGTATCAGCACAGCACTGTTCCATTCTGTGTGCATCCCAAGGTGAATGGCTTTAGAGCAGTAAGAGAGCCATTTTGGGACTAACAATGATTCGCAGAGGGAAAACAGCTGGTGTGCTTTTCTGTGGAGAATTCTGTACACCACAGAAAAGCTTAGAGAGAGAAAGGGTCACACTTTTTTTTTGTTCAGCTGCTTACTGTTAATTAGATCTTGTCCAGTCTGAAAGGCTGCACAAAAATTGAGACAGACACAGTGTAATTAAGACTTGATGAAATCAAGCTGCTCAGACTAAAAGTTCTACTTTCCAAGTCAGATCACAACTTTAACTTTTCGTTGTTCCTATACACTTTAGAGCTCAGAAGAACAAACCAGGCAAAATTTCAGATCTTTTTCACAATTTCTTTGCAGTTCACCTCTAATTCTCCTACAGTGGAAAGAAAAAAATGTTAAGGGACTGCAGTAGCCTATTCCAACAACTGAGAAGTCACACTACTGCTGTTCAGGAATGCAACTCTTGCAGTGGGCACAGTACAGCTCCCATGGTTTACTAAAGACCATGTTGGTGAGACTAAAGTGGCCCTACACAGACCTGTAAGCTCACTTCGAAGGGCCACTCAGCAAGTCAATACACAGACTGGGTGAATCCTGTTCCAACTAGCAATGCATTCCTGAACAGGCCAGGAACTTGCACCAAATCTCCAAGAGATAACCAGAATGAAGGATATGAGAAAAGGTAAACAGAGCTGTCTCCACTTAAAGGAACAATAACCGTGAAAAGAAGCTGCAGTTCTCTTTCCACCAACAGCTACTTCACTCAAGCAGAGGATTTCACTTC
Source organism: Certhia americana (assembly GCA_018697195.1). Classification (NCBI taxonomy): domain Eukaryota; kingdom Metazoa; phylum Chordata; class Aves; order Passeriformes; family Certhiidae; genus Certhia; species Certhia americana. Next base: position 11,483,186 of record CM031871.1, read on the forward strand.
CCAAGGATGAATCCTCCGTGGGCGCACCTTTTACCGGAAAGCCACGCAGCAGATGGACTCCTTGCCCTGTAAGTTTTATCATTAGCCCAATTCAAAGTCTGTTTTCTGAAGGTGTGACCACCAGCTTTATGCCAGCACCGTAACGTGAGCTTCCAGATCCAGGAATAAACCTGCAATTTTCTCGAACTATATGTCAACAGAACGTCTGGATTCTATTAAAGGTAGGATGGAAGTAACGGATCACAGCCCCTCCCCAGTGTCTGCTTTAATCAGTTTCATAAGCGGAACTCAGTCGCCCTAATGCCTCCCAGAGCACAAGGGATTTTGGCAGATCCACACCCTTTCCGGCTTGGTACCAAAGGAACTCAAATTCTCTAGATCTTTCCCTTGAGACCAGTTGCCTGACATTTCTCCATTACACGGTTTCGGGAAACCGTATAATGCAGCACACCTGGGAGAAGCCAGACGGAGGGCAAGGATGAGCTTCGAGGCCGGCTGGGCTCCGCTTACCCCCGAGGGCTCCCCTCCATACCCGCACAAACGTTCAGACCTCGCCCGAGAACAGGCTGTATGAGGCTGCGGCGGGCAGGGAGGAGGTGTTTTCTGAAACCCGAGTACGCTCCCGCCCTCCGGCACAGGGAGCAGCGCCCTGCTATCCCTTTACCCGGCCGGGATAGCACCGCCTGCCTTGGCTGCGGCGGCGGCGGCCCGGGACCGCACAGCCGGGGGGGCCCGGTCGGCGGCGAGCAGGGAGCGACGCAATCCTCGCCGCCGGCAGGCACGCAGGGGGGGGGCCCGAGCCCTGCGGCACCGAGGGGCGCAGCGGGCCGGCGGCCCGACCGCCGCCGCCCCGGGGCGCGAGGGACGACGGCCCCCGCCGCGGGAGCCCGCGCGCGGCCCGGAACTCACCAGTCGTCCATGGTGGCCCGCCGTGCCCGGTGCCGGTGCCGCTCCCGAGCCGCTCCCGCCGTGCCCGGTGTCCGCCGCCGCCCCATCGCCGCAACTTTCCCGCCCGCCCCCGCCGCGCGCCCGCCCGCCGCGCAGCCCCTCCCGTCGCGCCCCGCGCCGCCCCCTGCCGGCCACGGCGGGGAGAGCAGCGGGGCGCGGTGCCCCGTTGAAGGCCGGAGAGGCGGCAGCCACCGACGCCACCCGCGGGGCTCTGGGCCCGGGAACAAGACTGTCCTGCTCGCCTGCGGCCCTCGCGCGGCCGAGAGCGGAGCAGGAACGCGACCGAGCCCTGCAACTGTTTCCTGCAGGAGCCGGACCCTTTTTCCCAAAAGAATTGTCCTCCGCGGACGCGATGCTTGTTGAGTGCTGCGGTAGGGCTGTGCCCCAAACCTTCAACCAACGGAGCCTCCAGCTCATTTATCCCATCCCATGGAAGCTGGGCAGCAGAGACCTTTTCCTGAACAATTTCCACAAGCTGTGGCCACCGTAAAGGAAGTCACCAGCCTTTGCTGGTGTTCCAAAGACCATAACAGCCCACCTGGATTTCTCATGTGATGATGTGAACCATCATTTCCCTTGTGTTTTGCTTTCAAATCTCGTAAAACAATAACCAAAAAAAAAACACCTCAAGCAGCAAAGTTCGCGCTTTGTCTGGCCCATCACAGCTCAACCCTCACCAGAGCTCCTGTTTCCCACTGTGCCCAGCCAAGCTGACATGGCAGTAAACGCAGCTTGCTCAGCCCAAATGTTCACCTCTAATCTGATGAGAGATCACCAAAAGTAGCAGTGTGGGAACTGCGGAGGATCCAGGAAACATGACTCTTGTAGCTCTTTTCCTTTCAACAATTACTACCAAGTCAGAGAATGTTCCCAGAACTGAACAGCACATGGTCCTGTTGTTGAGCTGAGATTACGGAATTGGTCTTTCCATAAAACAGAGACCGTGAGGTCATCTGGAGGCATCTCCAATGCTGTACTTTCACTCTCATAGGCACAAACATGCCCAATTTGCCCTGCTAGCACAGTCAGACATCATTATTTCCTGTGTTAAGTCCATGCTTTTTATTGGGAATTATCGCTAGGGGGGGCCAGGGAAATATCTCCTTCATCCTAGCAAAATGCTTACGATAGCCAACACCCCCAAGAAATTCTTCAGTTTTTATCCAAATCCAGGACTTGTCAAAATAATTCTTACTGAGATCTAAGTACAACACAAATAAAGTAAGGACTTTTCATTACAAGATTCACCATCCATGCCAAAGATCTCACCTGACATCCCCTTGCTGGTCTCCCCTCATCAAAAACGATAAAACATTATTTGAGGACTATAAATATTACTCAAAATCCATCACTGCTGTACAATGCAGGATGCATATCCCCCAGTGGATCAACATAAATCATCGTATAAATACTGACTTGTCACAGAGCAGACCCAAGGTCCCTTAGAACATTCCTCGCCTGGGGTCCTGTATGTTTCCTTCAGCAACATGTGACAAGCATGTGCTCACTTGGTTGTATTTTTTTACCTCTGCATACATAAAGTGCCTACTGTGGCTCTGTTTCTATATAGCCTGGTATGCAGTTTATTTTCAGCTTCCTACGGTGTCCTTTGGGAGTCTGGAAGTGAATGTAATCAAGAAAGTGGTTTCTAATTGTGTCTCAGGGCTGAAATTAAGCTGTCCATAGCTACCACTTAGGTTGCCACACAAGAAATGGGTTGTGTCCAAGTTGCTCAGTGTTAGAAGCAAAAACTAAAGGTCTTGCTTCTAAAGCTTTGCTATGCTTCAGCAGTGCTTTGAAGTGTTTGTGGGGTGGAAGATACGCGCTGTCCCCATGAAGTGTGTATACATCTCGCTCTGGAGCAAAAGCTGCTTGTAAACCACCTGCTCATAGCCAGGTGCTGTTCATACTGAATTCTTTGCAACACTGACATTTTCGTACATAAATTGCATCCCGTAA
>CM031871.1:11495218-11510191 GCA_018697195.1 Certhia americana
AGATATTGCTCAAGAGCACTCTTTCCTCTTAGGAAGAGGTCTTTACCATTTACCGACCACTCCCTCAAAGGCAGCCTAACGCATACACACAAACCCTCAGAGTGATGTTTAACTGGCCCACCTCTGCCCGTCTTTCCGACTGGCTGCCAACCAAGAGTTGGGCCAAGCTCATTTCATAATACACCAAAGAACAGCATCGTGATTGCTATCATGTCAAGAAGAGATAAAGCTACACTCGCTTGAAGCATTTTTAGAACTTACCTGGCACTTTCCAAGAGTGACTGACACTGCCGAACAATGACCACACTTTCATTGCATGTTTCCCTCTGTGACGTGCCAATTAACATCATACACTGCGTATTTAGCTCAGTAATGCCTAAAAAAATTGACATCAGATCTTCATGCTTCAGCAATAGCATAATCCACAACAGCAACTCCGCCATTCAAGGTCCAACTCACACTTGTGCAAGGTATCTTATACAAGCAAAATGAACAAACTTGGTTTCTGTACAATGTGTAAGAGTAACCTGCAATGCAGAATTGAAAGCAGCAACCAGGCATTAATTCCCATAACAATTCGCAGTAAAGATGAAAAAACACCAAGTGATAAACCTGATATTATCAACAACAGTTACAAGATCAAGAAATTCCTGAAGTGTGTGAACTCTCTGCAAACTACATATGCCTTTGCTGTTAGCCTGTGGCTTCATTCTCGCAAAGGGATGGCATCCCCATGCTTCAGGGTTTGATTTCAATTGATATTGCTGGCAATAGAACAAAGGGGGGGGGGGGTTTTCAACGGCAATCTACTCTTGCAACTGTTTTGTAGAATACCCCAGCATGTCCGAAGGTTATAACAAATACTAATTTTTTAATATTATTAAGAGGTCAACACATGAGGTTCCTACTAATTTTCTACTCTAACAAAGTTTCAAGTAAGCTGCCCCGCTCGGTCTAACCGTCAGGCATAACACCCCGATGGGCCTACCGGGATCTGCTCTCTGCCATACCGATACAATTCGAGGCAGCTGTCAGCCGCAAATGGTACATTCACTCATACAGAGTGATGAGGGCACTGCTCCCAGTGCAGTTGAGCCTTCGCAGAGCTGGTGTGCAGTGGTCATTAGTCCCCCGCTCCGAGGTCTGCTTTAGCTATTCACTTGCTTGCAATTAGGAAAGGATGGTGTTTACTCTATCATTTTAGGAGCGAGACACCACAGCTGCGTGTTTTCCAAGTAAAGGTGTTGTGATTTCTTTGATGATAACTTTTTGACCTTTTACGATTTATTTTTTTCTTAGAGCATTATGTCAATAAATAAAGGCACACAAATGGAGTATTACGTACTTTACACTAACATGTTTCCCTATAGGTTTTAGAGGCCTTGGCGCTAAGAAGCACGATTCATACCTTTCGCTGCCTCTCCCGATTCCTCCCAGCCTGGTGCGAGCTGAGCTCCTCCTAAGATCCTGCTCACAAGACTACTACGACACCGTCTCCAGCACATTAAGCTGCTCCACCGTCCCGTTTCATCGATGGTATTCCTTTTGCAACTTTAGTAGAAAAGAAACGGAGCTTCTAGTGTAAGAGTCGCCCCACATTTTATCACACCGCGGATCTGCGGCTGGCGAGAGAACAAACGCCGATGTCATCATAAATCACTTCCCCGGTCCCCAGAGCAAACTCCCCCACAGGCCCACAGATTCTGCTCCACGTCAGTATTTTGATCTATTTTTTCACCACAGTATCATCTCCGGTAGAGACTGTCAAACATTGGCCAATCCGACTATTTTCAAGTCGTCATGGCGGGGTAATGGTAAAAGTTTTCATTAGCATAATCGCGCCTCGGATTAACCTCATGGCCTCGATACTGCCACTGCGCAAAGCTGACTGTGGGACTGCCGGCGGCCGGCCTCCACTCGCCCCGACTGACACGGATCTCTGTGCGAGTCCCGCCGGCTGCCCCTGCTGCCGCACATCCACACCATGGCCCCCCACCCATCTCCGCTCGCCGTCTCCCGTTCCCCGCCGTGCACCGGGGCCGGCTCGTTTCTGCCTGCGTTCCGGGCCCCGTTACCCCCGCGAGGGCTCTGGGAAGGAATATGCAAATCTTAGTGACGTCACGCTGGCAGCCGGCCACGCGGACGATGGCCGCTCCGCCCCAGGCCCGGAGGCCCCCCGAAGCCGAGCCCTGGCACACCGGTACCAGTAGCCCCACGAGGCCCCGATCGGCCCGTCAGCTCAGCCAGCACCATCCTTCCCGACACCAACCACCCCCCCCTCCGGCAAAAGACAGGGTTTAATAAACTGAGCGCGCTTCGCATAAAGAGATCGCCCTTCTTCTTTCTTTCAAACGTTTTAAAGAAAAATGGATCAGTGAAACCAGAAGGCGAATCCCTTTTGAATAAACCGCTTCGGAAACGAACGCCTAAAACCACCGCTCTGCTTTTTTTCCCTTCCCCCTCTTCTCCGGTATCTGTCTTTGTACCCACAACAAAATCTCGCCTCCTGAAGATGCTCACCAATTAGCCAGGCCGACTATATTACAAGTCGTCATGGCGGGGTATTGGGACAAGTTTTCAATTAGCAATAATTCGCGCCTCTGACACCTCACGTTCTACGATACTGCCACCGGCGCAGGCTGTCGGGCGTGCCCCCGCCCGCCCCACGGCCGTAGCGTGTCCCCAGCTCTTCACAGCGGGTGCCCCCCGCCCCCACCCCCCCCGCCCGCCAGCCCCGCCCGCAGCGCACAAAACACGGCGCTTGCGGCGGCCCCGGAACCACCGGGATTGCTACGGATCGATGTACGGGGGCCGGTGGCACCGCCGGCCCCGCGGATGTTCCTGGAGGGCACTAGGTAATGTAGCTTCCGGAAGGCGCGGCTCGAGCAGGGGGGCATTGAAAGCTCGAGTTTCCGTTGAGGAGAGAGCGCACCGGAACGGGGGGGTACCAGTCTCGAGGAGCGGCGCCATGGAGAACGGGTGACCACCAAGCAATCAGCACCCACAGTTGAACCGATTAACCCTAATTATCAAAGGCGAAAGTCTCTTAGACTCCGGCTGCTGCCAGGAAGTTGCACTCCACACCTCAACCCAGGTGCGAGTACTCTGCACACCGATCCGAGCAGATAACTTCTTCCTTGGATCAAAATACACACTGCTACACAGATGCCGGGCTTCACCGTTCTTTGGAAAATATAAAACTTGTACGAGACAAAAATTACAAATTTTAAAAAAAGGATCCAAAATTTCTACCATGTTTTGACTGTTTAGCAAGGGGCGCTTTAGTGATGCATGGAGAAAAGCCGTCTGAATCGTTAGAAACGCCTAGTGTCTTTAGAACTGCTGGTGAACCCAGTGCACCATGCTCGTACCATGCAGCCGGCTGGTCTTCCCAATATTATTTTTTCCTCAGAAAATGCTCCATTGAAAAAAAAAAAAAAAAAAAAAAAAAAAAAAAAAAAAAAAAAACACCAACCATTTGCAACTCCTTATTTCCAAGCAAACCGGAACAAAGTCTCACATGGTTATTGAGACTGAAAACCTTCAACCAATCAGGGATGCACGCTGAGTTTCCTGCCAGGTGCCCCGGGACAGAGTGGGCATCAACAGGTTGCACTGCCCTAACTAGAAGAGATTTTTTAACTAGCCTCATTTGGATTTTTCTTCCATTATTTATCCACTTTAAGCCTAAAACTGTTTATTTATCAGCTAAATAAAATGCTCTTTTATAGGACAACCTACAATGTATTTTAACAAGGCTGTCACATGCATTTGCCTCAAATTACTCCAGTGTTAACCTTACACATTTCCTTGAGGCTGTGATGCCTTAGTTTTCAGCTATTATATTTTTTAGACTCTGTGCTGTTTTGGTGGGTAGTTAGGTTCATATTCCAGTGCTACTTGATCTCTCTTCATAGATTAATCGACAAAACTAGTCCTTCTCTAGTTTGATACCAAAAGGACAACTTTCAGTCCAGGAATAAAACACGGTAATTGAGAAAGAAAACCAAGGAGGATGGAGCTTCATAACCTGAAGCTGTAATTGGACAATTGATTCTAATCTGCTAATGGACCAGAACTTATAAAGGTGTGAGACTTCGTGACTGAGTGTCCATTTTGTGACCATTTTGGAACATCTTGGGTGTGGTCAGGCTGGACTCTTGCATAGCCCAAGAGCACCCATTGAGACCTTTTAATAAATCCCTGCTTTATCCTTTTGCCCTGTCTAGTCTCTGTTCCAGGTCAGCCTCCAGAAGCCACCAGCTGCCACGCAGCTCTCAGCGTTTCCAAACTGTCCCGGGTGTTAGGATGTTGGGAACATCATTCGCTCCCCCCGGCTCCCCTTTGGCGCATGGCAGTTGTAGTCTTTGTGCTCAGAGCCTTTTCTCTTTTCCCCGTGAACTACATTTCCCAGAGGGCTCAGTTCCGGCAGGCCAGCCCCGTCCTTCCGGCAGCACCATGAGAGGTGAGTTTCAGCAGCAGAGGTGAGTTTCCAGCGTTATTCGCCGAGTCTCTCTTATTTCGTTAGCCGGGCTCGGCTCGGCTGTCCCTCCGCCACTGTCACAGCACAAGAGACACGTGGCAGTCCGTGTGGCGCGGGGTCCCTTTGCATTTCTGGCCTGGAGCCGTTTGCAGGATCCTCTTTATCTTCTACCTTAACCTTGCCTGATCTTTTCTCGTGGAGCATCCTCTGTGTGTACTAAAAACATACCCTGGCCTCAGATCTCCGTAGGTATGTTTAAAGAGTTTCACTTGTTATGTAAAGTAGGATTTTTTGTTTGTTTGTTTTTTCTTTTTTTTTTTTTTAATCTGAGCACTTACATTTAAAAAGCAATTTTTTACTTGACAAGAAATATTCCATCCTTTAAATTTTTCTCTTCTATAGTACTTACCTGGTTCACAACAGCTTTCAAATGTATCTGTAATTTTTGTTTTCTCTCTCTTGTGGGCCAACCCTTATTACATTTCTATTTCATTTTGCCTTTGAACATTTCCTTCTGAGAGATCTTTTGACGATAAGGGGCAGGAATTAAGAGTTTTCATCAGTTAAAGCAATTTAATTACCATCAGACTGAGCTAACAGCCTTTGGAGAGCATCATGACACAAGTTAGTCTCCAAGCAAATTAATTTACTGGGAGACTTTGTCCCTTTCTAATTAATTCATATGGGAAATTAAACCTCTTCAGAGGGCATGCCCAACGCAACTCCTGCTAAACAGCAAAACAAAGCAAAAATCATTGCAAACAGAATCACTGCTAGATACAAAAAGCAGTTCAGACTATGGAGTCTGTCCAATCTTCCCTTCATTTCAACTGATGATGACAGAAAGCCTTGAGAAATGAAGACTAATTGAGCCAAATCTACACCTTGCCACTGCCATCAATTTAGCATCACAATGTTTGTATCTAAATAATGTATCTAAGCCTTCAGCTGCCCACCAGTACTGTAGTAAATGGAGCAATATTTAAATACATCTGAAGTTTAGGTGTTCAGGAGATCATCCCATTTTATCAATACATAAAGTTCTTCCTCCATCTTCCACATCTTGCACAAGGTCCCCTGCTTATGGAGATTTAAGGAGGCAGAAATACCAGACAGTCAATTCTCAGGATTGTTGCTCTTAAAACTTTTTGTACATTGTTTGCAAAACCGTAGAGAGGCCCAGAAATAATAGTTTTAAAACAGTGAAGTGGAGAAAGAGCTGCAGACTGTTGGCAAGCCCAAAGAAAATTCAAGTCCAAATCCATCCACTCGTGTCTCAACAGGTCCTGCACACAATTTCAGGCTACTTAAGCCAACCATCCTGCCTGTCCCCAGCAGGGTGTGTCATTCCTCCCTTAAAGCAGGGAGTCCCTCCCAGTCCTACCTGCCAGGCAGTTCCTTCTGCCCCAGGGACTTTGGATCATCCCTTCTCTCTCAGAAAGCAAAGCAGTGCCCCTCCAGCTCCCCACTGACTCTGTGGAAGTGGCATCCACAAAAGAGGAGGTGGATGCCAGAAGATTTTAGACAGTGCCCTAATCATCTTCAGTCCCATTTCAAGGCCTCTTGTGCACCAGGCCTTTGTAAAGAAACAAAAAAAAACAAAAAACAAAAAAACAAACCACCAACCAAAACACACCACAGAGGAGTAACTCCAGTCAAGACCTTTGTCAGGAAATAAACAACATTTCAAGGTTGTTTTTCTCTCCCTTCCTACAATATGTGTAAAGGATGGTAAATATAAAAGACTGATTTGGAGTAGGCAGAACGTTAAAAATGCAGGACAAGGGTCTCTTCTAGGGAGGTCTCTTCTTCCCCAGCCAGTGCCTCTGGAGTGAGGTGCTTGGCCTTCCTGCCTGCTGCACATACCTGGGAAAGTAAAGACTTTTACTTTTTGACCTCCATACACAGTTCTTTCTGGACTCTTTACAAGTCCTCTTAGGCAGCCATCCTTTGCACCAGGGTAGAACAGCAGGAGCCCAGAAAGTCAGGGCTGTTAACTTTGTACTTAGTGTTCCCCTCTTCCAAAAGAACATACTGTCCTTGGATGGTGGGCTTTAGTTAATGTTTCCAAAATAATTTGTTTCTTTACTAAAAGGAGAGCAAAGAATACTTAAGAGCATAATTTTCCAGAGAATCACAAGCAAGTGGCATTAAGGACATGCTTTTTGCTTTCTTTTACCTGCCATGTATTCTGTTCTTGCCTTTTAGCTGAACATGTTCTCTGCCTGGAAATGGTCTGGAGTTTTCAGAGCCATCAGACTGCGTCATTTCAGATCCCATCCTGTATCCAGAGCCTCTCCAAACTTGACTTTCGTGCCAGCCTGTCTTCCCCCAGATCCTGTGGAAGTGGAGGAGCTGCAGCGCTTTGTTTCTAACTCCAAGAGGCTGTTTGTAATGACTGGAGCTGGAATCTCCACGGAGTCAGGGATCCCCGATTACCGCTCTGAAGGTGTTGGGCTCTACGCCAGGACAGACAGACGGCCCGTCCAGCACGCCGAGTTCATCCGCAGCGCCAGCGCCCGCCAGCGCTACTGGGCAAGGAACTTCGTGGGCTGGCCCCAGTTCTCCTCCCACCAGCCAAACAAGGCACATCTGGTACTGAGAGACTGGGAGAAGCTGGGCAAGCTGCACTGGCTGGTGACCCAGAACGTGGATGCCCTTCACACCAAAGCTGGGAGCCAGCGCATGACGGAGCTGCACGGCTGCACACACAGGTACAGCTGCTGGCACGGGGGCGTTGTCAGTGGGGGACTGACAGGCAGCTGCAGTGACAGCTGCAAGGAAGGAGGCAAAATGTCCATGCTGCATTCCTGGAGATGACAGGCACAAAGGTGGTATTGGGCTGGAGTGGGAAAAAAGGTCACAACCCAGTGCTGTTCACAGCACACTATTTAAGAAACATGACCACCACTCCTTTTTTTTTTTTTTTTTTTGAGCATTAATTAGATCACTTTCCTTGAAACCTGCATCCATTTCCCCTTTCCTTGGTACAGCAAATGTCCTCTTAGTAAAGAGAACAAGGGAATCATGAGGATGCAAGGATTATCCACCTTAAGCAGATTGGATAGTGCCAGAATTGCATGGGATGCATGGACTGGAGAAGGGCCATCACAGCCTGGCTGGGATCACCCAGAATTTCTAGATGAAAAAGCACAGCCTGAACTGGGAGAGAGGACACATGGCAGGGTTGAAAGCACTTCCTCTAGAGCATTCCTACAAAGCAACAGGGTAGAAAGACATCTCCTTGACCTGTACTATTTGGTAAATAAATGTGGAGAATCATGACGGGCCTCCTAAGGAACAAGTTAGAGTCTCCACATCTTCAGCTGACATGAAACTCTCCATTGGGACTTTGCTCTGAATTTCAGGGTTTTCTGCTTGGCCTGTGGAGACCGAATCTTGCGTTCTGAGCTCCAGGAGCACTTTGAAGCTTTGAATCCTACTTGGAAAGCTGAAGCATTTGGTGTGGCTCCGGATGGGGACGTTTTCCTGACAGATGAGCAGGTGCGCACTTTCCAAGTCCCAGCCTGCCGTAAATGTGGTGGAATCCTGAAGCCTGATGTGACCTTCTTTGGAGACACAGTGAGCCAGGAAAAAGTCAGTTTTGTACACCAACGCCTGGCAGAGTCAGACTCCATGCTGGTAGCAGGATCCTCTATGCAGGTAAGTAGGTCTGCCTTCCAAACTGCATTCTTACTTCTTTGCTGCTCTGCCTGCAATGATCCTTGGTTCCACAGCTTAGGACTACAAATGGCTTGTGGATCAGATCAGCCTTTGCAGAGCTTCTTTGTATTTTATTTTTACTGTGGCTGGAACCTGGCTTCATGGGTGACCTGTTTGGGCTTCCCTGTCACTCTCTTGAGAGTCTACCTCATGCTGCTGTAAATACTTCCATTGGGACCTCTCTGCTGCCTCCTCCATCAGGTCACAGTTATCCATAAAGGCAAGATACCTGACACAATTCAGTCCTCACATTTTTTTTACCTGAATTTGTCAGCCTTTGGTAGCTTTTTAGGCCTCGTGGCACACTGTAAAATACCAGGCTTTAGGACCTCTCATTCCTTATTAAATTCCCAATAAGAGAGCTGAAATATCTCTGCCGCTTTGGATTGTCCTTTATATCACAATGTGTTTTCTCCACTAGCCTCTTATCTATAAGGTAAGGTAGCTAACAACAGGGGTCCACGGTCAACCCATGGAAGCTTTTGTAATGGTGTTCGTGTAAGATAAATTTTTCCAGGAACAAGTTCTATTACAATAAGAAAACCTTACTCTAACATCTCCCAGAAGGAGATAAATCCAAGGCTGCCTGATTGTGATTCTCTTGGCTTCAGGATACTGGATACAAATTCCTTGAGCTTGCACTTCTTAAGCTTATAATCCTCTGTACAAGAGTGATTGAAATGCCTTAGGTTTGTTCTTGTACTACCTAAGCTGGGCCATGCAAGAATCATCAAAATGCAGCATTTAAGTAGCTGTGGTAGCTAATAAAAACCGCTACAGCGATTTACTAAAAGACAAGGACATTTCCCTTCAATCTGCTCTGAAGTTTCCGTTTCTATGAAATTGCAAATCCTTCACTGACAGAGGTTAAAAGCTGTTCTATTCTGTGCACTCCTGAACGAAGACATTTCCTACCTGAGCTCACTGCAGCTGCCTGACACAGCATGTACGTACAGCCCTTTTCCCATTGTCAACGACAACTATTTTATTCCTTTCTGTAACTCTTCTTTTGCCTAAGCTGCCAGTAATTTTGTCTTCTGGTGCTCCTGCAGGTGTACTCTGGTTACAGGTTTGCTCTTGCTGCCCGGGAGAAGAAGCTGCCAATTGCAGTCCTTAACATTGGGCCCACCAGGTTAGATCACTTTGCATCCTTAAAGCTGAATTCCCGCTGTGGAGAGCTGCTGCCTTTGATTGTTTGCACATGACCCAGCCCCCTGAGCTTCAGCAGCTATCAGGATTAAAGTTATTTTTACAAGGTGAGTATGTTCCCATATTCCTAGAGGGTAGGAATATGGGTTTCTGGCTGAAACTGAGAGGTGCTGACAAAATGTCCCCTCACTGAACCAAAGGTGGATGTAAATTTTAATCTGTAATTGGTCTGCTGTGATGGGCAATGATACTGTTTCCCATGATCATAAACAAAAAACATACTAAGTGCTAGCACTCCCAGAGAATTAAGTAGGAGTATCCAGAAGACTCAGTAGTGTAGAATTCCAATCATTTGTTACTATCAGGAAACTATAGGGGATCACCTGTATTCCAGAGAACCTGATCACAACCGTTGCCTTTGCAACTGACAGTTCAAAAGCTGTTCCTGATTGAATTGGTCCAGCTAATCCTAATCAAACACTGCTGTTTAAAATAATCAGTTCAGTCGATAAAGCAGCCTCTTTCTCTCTCTCCTGCAGGACTCATCTCAGAAAGGGGAAATCTCTAAGAGGCAGCTGTGAGATGCAGCTCACGGCCGCTGAGGGCACCAGGAGAGGGCAGCAAGCCTTGCACGTCTCAGCCTCCATTGAAACCATCCCCACGTATCAGGAAACGGAACAATAATGAAAAGAAAGTACTTTTCAGCCTTACCTTGCCGTTGTAAACAGTGCCTTTTCTTTCACTTGGATAATTGGACTACCATGTCTAAGGACAAAATACCTTTCTTATAATTGTCCCCGGAGGAGAAGTGGGGGACAGGGATTTTGACCAGGTAATTTGAGGCTATAGCACAGGAGGGCAATGTGGGAAACCAAGGCACTGCTGGGGGATCCAGTGTCACTGGTGGGATACTGTAGAGTGTGCAAAGAGGGAAAGGAGGCAAGAGGAACTGCAGCTGTCACTTAAAAGAAAAAAAAAGTTCAAAATAGAAGCTAAACAAGAACACTGCTCTTGTAACAGATTATTTGGAAGCAAAGGCTGATATCTTCCAGCAAGGAGGGGAAGTCAATATTTCTCTCAACTGTCAGTTGACAAGCTTAACTACTTTCTGTCCGACCCCTTTAAAAATTAAATATTGTTGAGATGCCAGAGGAGTTACTTTAAGCTCATCTGACCAGCACTACTTCCAGTGAGGCCACTACATTTTCCAGAATGCATTTTTGAAGGTATTATTTAATTAATGAATAGCTAAGGAATCAATTAAAATGGTTTAGAAGAACGAGACTATCTGCATTGTAATTTTCTTTCCCTCCTATGATTTATTTAGGTACATTCTCAGCAGCCAGTTTAAATTAACTTTTTTCCATTGCAAAAATTCCATTGCAGGTTATAATTACTAGCAACTGATGAATTAAGAGAGAAATACAATTAAATCTGTACAATAGGTCTCCCTCAGGAGGTAATCTCTGTTGAAAGGTGCAATTTCCACACTCTGAACAGGAGATCCATCACTACTGGGTAGCAATTTTTTGTTGATCCTTAGGATGGTATTGTAAGCTCTATGAAACTGTGTACAGAGTAAAATACAGAACTTGGCACAAACTAGAACACTATATTTTTGACCTGACCTTCTTTATAAAACTATCACTCCCTTCCTTCTAGCTCTGAGGGATTTAATTGTTGAGGTTTTCAAAGTGCCCCCTCCTACTACAAATAACATTTCCAGGACTAACATTTTGACAAGAACTGTAACAAGCAGTAGGAAATAAGGATGCCAGAGTCATCTGCTAAAAGGTCAAGTAGCAAAGCAAGGCAAACTGACCACAGGATGCAAAGTTCATTTTTGCTTTGTTGTCAATTCAAATCCATGCCAGGAGAGAGCAAATGAAACACAGAATCTTAGGGATACATAAGGCATCCAATTTCTGCAGAAGGCAGAGGGCATTAGGATGCTTAACACATTTCAAGATTTGGCTGTGGTGGGTTAGAGGAGAGACAGCTTCACTTTGAAGCCAAGCAGGAAGAGTTCAGTTCCCACCTGCATTCTGTTCTCTGAATGCTGACTCCACTTTCCAATGACTCAGGTGTCTGCTGCTTGGCAGTGAGCAAAGTTCACAGATATCTCTCCATCTTTAGCTGTCCTGTCCACAGTACAGCTGTCCCACCAGCCAAAGCTGTTGCAGAAATCATGCCTAAAGCACAGCAGAGTCTCCACGTACTCCATGTTTTCATATAGAGGCTTTCCCTGTAAGAAGAGATACTGATGCTTCCTTAGCAGAGGAGCTGGGGCTGAGTTTCTCACTATCCACATCATCTTCTCCCCCTCCTTGAAACTTACGTGACGCTGGTGTGTCAAAACCAGAGGCTGCAGGTTCAGTGCCTGTAGAGCCAGCATTTTGGGAAGATGTGGGAGCATTGCCAAGCAGTCTGAAACAAGTCTTGGAATGAGTTCTGTGGCAGGTAACTAAACCTCCCACTAAATCTACCCATGCCTCTTCTCCAGTTCTGCAGCTGAGCCTGTGGGAGAGGAATCAGGATGTCTCTTCAGCATCACTCTCAGATGAGTCATTACCCCAACTCTCCACTGACTGTACTTTTAAGCCACCAGGACAATGACTTAGAATAAATGAACATTACAGTAAATTTCCTGTGCATGCTTTATTACTATATGTTAATGAGCCTATCTACAACAACTATATGAAGCTGAGATGAAGAAGTTCCTTCTTTTTTTTCTGCTAAGTTGATCCAACTACTAAAATTGACTTTTAGAGCAGGATCAGAGCACTTCACTTCTTAACATATTCCCCAAGACACCGTTAAGAAGTTTGCTCATGTGAAAAATGCCTGAGAGAGCCTGAAATTCCAACACCTAAAGCCATGACATGAAATTAGCTGAATCAACAGCTTTTGCTCTTTTTCTTAACAGCTGTAAGAAAAAGCATGGATAGAGGAGCTGAGAGGACTTATAATGGATTTTTCTTCTGCTCCTCTGAAAGTGGGCTTGGAGTAACCCAAAGCAAATAAAAGTTACTTCCTATTTGGCAAATCTTGTCTTTGTTTCTGGGCAAATTCTCAGAGCAAACTGTAATTGAGTCCAGCAGCCAGAGAAAGCAATGTCATATACTGAGCTCCAGTGAGAGCAGCACAGAATGCAGATGGCCCTGAGGGTTTGGTGCCTGTGGTGTAAGTGCAGCCTCCCACATCTTACAGTCAGATTGCCCCTATTGACACACCTGCTTGTTCATTACTTCTGGAAAATGACCCAAAACCCTGGGCATGGAGAACCTGGGAGGTTCAGTAGCATGAAGGTGACTAAATCTACCATCTAGAGTGTGCTTCTTGCCCTGTGACTGCCTTGGATGTAGCAGAGTCCAGCTAGATGGGCTTTAAAACCACTGTTCCTGCAATTCTGTGTGCAGCTCCTTGGTACCACTTTCTGCACTTCTCCACCACTTACTAGACAATGGCAGAGAAACAGAGAAACAGAGCCTGAAGAGGACGAGCAACAGTGAGAGAGTCTCGAATTGGTCTCCAGGCCCAAACAGAAGCTGACACAGGATCATTATCATCAGCAGAATTGTTTGCTCTCTGCATGTCTCACCTCAGCTGGAGCACTCTTTCTCATCTGTGCAATGCCCATGTAGTTAAGAGTAATTCAGCTCTCCCTGCAGAGAGTGAAAAATCTTGGCATAGAAAACGACAATAGAGAAAAGATAAGAGACTGAGACTTCACTTCTGCAGTGAGCCCATGGAGCTGCTCTCCCTCCAGCAGCCTGTGCTGTGCAGGGTCTCAGAGCTCCCCCTTGCTGAGCACAGGGATACCTTGTGTTCCAGGCAATCCCTTTCTCATTTGGAACAGAAGTACAGGCCAGCATGGCAGATCTTCATGCACTCCTTGTACTCCCCTCCACAGGCAATTCATGCAGTCACTAGCCCTGCTCTTACTCTTCCCACAACGTCCCTCAAAGCCCTAATGAGCAGCTCAGCCTCCCCACCTGTGCCATTCATTAGGGCCTGACACTCTGCATTATGTGGGAAGGCTCCCTATGGATGGGGGATGTTTGGATTTAATGGTAGGTCTTTCACACCATCAAAGCACCATGGAAATGAGAAACATAATCAAGGGACCAAATGTTAGTGCAGGCTTATAAAATCTGTATGGAGTAAGACAGATATGGTATCAATTTGAACCTTCATCTATCAATGGGATTTATGTATGGAATGCTAGAGTGCTCCAAATGCTGAATGCCAGGAGGAGATATACTGCTCACCCCAAATCTAGAGTTCCTATTACAAGCAAAATTCATACTAACAGTTTCTGAAATGCTTCCAATGCACCCCAGCAATCTTCCCTGCTTGTGATAATACAGCTCCAAAGTGCAGTGTTCCTTCCAGATAGTGATGATAGTTTACTTTTTTTCTCTACAATGAGGTTTATCACAAGGGGATTTTAGTAACATTTACTTAGGAGCTTTACTGTTCTACAAACAATAATTTCAGAGAATCTAAGCTAGTGAGCGAGTACAAGAGACCTCATCTTGCTCTTCAGCCCTAAGAATGATTCATTTTGGCTGTATGACAGGATTGCATCCAGGATCCTCAAGATTTCTGTGGAGGAGTGAGAGCACTCAATGTTTCAAAAAAATTAATGTACACAAACACCTGAGGAAAAATAAGCAACGAATACTGGTACAAAACTAGGACTCAATCTGCCATAAAATGGAATGTCTGGCTGTGACACAATCCCTTCCCCTTTTAAAGGAAAAAAAATAACGAAATGCAATTCACTATCCTTTCTCATTAGCATTCTAATGTCCTCAAAAATACATTTACTTTCAGTAGGAAGGCATTGCAAGTGCCTTCCAATAACATACCTAGCCAGCTTCTTCCTTCTGCATTTGTTTCTCATTTCCCAGAGCACTCTCAGATCCTTGGGGTCTGCTCCGTGTTTGGGTACAGTTCATTCTGATGACAGTGTGTGTAGACCCTGCCCCAGGGGCTCACCCACACCTCCAAAAACCTCTGCCAGCAAAACCAGTACCAAGGGTGGAGAGCAGCTTTGGCACAAGACCTTGGCAGGGCAGGGCAAGTGGGGCAGTACTGTCCCTCAGAGGAGCTCCCCACCTTCCTGGCCAACATTATCTCCTTCCCTGCAGCTTCTGGCTGCAAACAGCGCCGGGCAGGGGAAGGGTTCCCCAGGGTAAGCACACAAGAGACCGTCAGGACAAAGGAGCACTAAACGGCTCCAGACGCGGCGATGCCCCGGGGAAGAGGGACAGCTGCGCTGTAGCCAACGCGTGGGCAGCCCGAGGCGAGGGCGGCTGAGGGAAGGCGTAAAGGGCGCCCTCAGGAGTCCCGGGAGAGTAAGGGCGGCCGCGAGGGTAAGGGCAGGCGGAATAGATGCCCTGAGGAGTCTCGGAAGGATGAAGGCGGGCAGGAGGGGCGCCATGAGGAGCCCCGGGTGGACAGGATGGGAGCGCTGAGGAACCTCGGGAGGGTAAGGGAGAGAGGGTGGCTCTGAGTAGCCTCGGGAGGGTGAGGGCAGGCACGGACGGTCGCCCAGAGGCGTTGAGGGCGGCTGAGGGCGGCTGAGGGCGGCTGAGGGCGGCTGAGGGCGG
>CM031871.1:11510201-11546259 GCA_018697195.1 Certhia americana
AGGGCGGCTGAGGGCGGCTGAGGGCGGCTGAGGGCGGCTGAGGGCGGGAAGCCGCAGCCCCGCCCTCAGCAGCCCCAGCCGGCGGGTACCTGAGGGGCGGGGCGGAGCACGCGAGGCCGCCGGCAGGTGCGCCCCGCCCCCGCCGCCTCCAAGGGCCAATCAGCGAAGGCGGCGGCGCCGCACGCGCCACACGGGGCCGTGGGCAGAGGGGCGGGGCCTCCCTCCCCTCACGTCCCGCCCGCCGCCCCGTCCCCACAGCGTGACGGTGGACAGCGGCTCGGAGTGCCCGTTTAAGTTATTTATTTGTTCATTTGGTCCAGCGCACATGAGAACGATTATTTGCAGTATTTTTTGGTGTCCAGCTTCTTGTACTGGGGGTTGTAGGGCGCCTTGGCGAAGCACTCGGCAGCGGCGCGGTCGCAGTTGCAGATGAACATGGCGCACTCCTTGTTCTTGCCTGGAGGGGAGAGAGGAGCGGTCAGAGCCCGCGGCTCCTTCGCCAGGCGCTGCAGTGGCTCGGGCTGGCATTTCTGCTGTCACGGTGTACCCGTTTCACTGCTGCTGTCATTTTGGGGATGCACAGGCCCACTAACCCACTGCTCCCAAAGCTGAGAGTTCAAGCCAAGCTGTCTCCTTGCCCCTTCCTCCCTTCCCTGCAGACCTATTTGCCAGCCTCTCTGCTCTTTACCTCAGTTCCAGAGCCCTGTAAAGGCTCCACTGTTCATCAGAGGTGTCTGGCAGAAACTGTGTAACAATGCCAAATTAACATGCTTGATCTCTTGGATACTGCCATTGGAAGGCCTCCCAGAAAAGTACTCAATCCCCTGAAGACTAGAAAGGCTTCTCTATATCCTGCCATACCATGTATCTTCATAAACTTGAAATTGTTGGCTATATAGAGAATACTCATTCCAGTGCTTGTGTGGGGTGCCCTCTTTCTAACAACCAGGTCCCCTGGCGAGAACTTGCACTGTGCCTTCCTGCCACAGAGGTGTGAGTGTAACACAGCCCTGCTCCTTCCTAAGAGAGGCAGGAGAACATTTGGAGTGAAGTGGAAATGGACGTACTGCTACATGTGATCTGCCCATCAGAGCAGCTGAAGCGGTAAAACTTGGTGTAGGGGTTCTGCAGGAGGAATTTGCAGGATTCCATTTTCATTGCCTGTGAGTAGCAGTTATCATGTACTTGGCAGCACCTGGGAAACAAGGAGAAAAAGGTTAGGAAATACCAGAATTGCAGGCTCATCCAACCTGTAGGACACACAAATACACTAGATTTGCTTTGGCAAGGCTCTTGACAATAAAAAAAAGATACCCAGCAATAAGAGGACTGACAAAAAGGACCTCAAAGGGTTACAGTTGTGCCAGCTCATGGTCCAAGAGGTGTATGGTATATATGTACTTATGGGAGTATCTTCACAGTTGTCTATTGGGCACAGGGAAAGCAAAAGCCAGTGTTTACCCTATACTCCCCCTCAGTGCCTGGTAGCTGACAAGCTCTCAGTCAACACAATCCAAGAATTGGCTGCCAGATTTGTGTGTCTCTAAATTGCCCATGCCATTTCCTGGCATTTCGCAGCCCAGCGCTCTACAAGTTGATGGTCAAGCACCAGGCAGAGTGTGCAGAGCTGTGTCCAGGCTGCTGGCCCAGCACTGCTAAAAAAAAAAATAAAAAAAAAAAAAAAAAAAGCTGGAATGAGCTGCCATAGAGGAGCTACTGTAATTATATTTTATCTTAGTAATAAGGCATCAAGCTGTGATAGTGCACATCCTTTTTCCCCTGAATCCATCTGTGAAAGAAAGCTTCCTTGACAGCAGCCAGAGAGTTTTGTAAATGTTCATAGGCGGTTGAGATGAAGCTGAAGCAGGAAAGCACAAGCAAGGAAAGAGATCTGTACAAGCAGAATCTTATAAACCTGTCGAGCTGGTCCACTGGAGTGCCGCTGCCCCCCAAGCCGCAGTAGCAGCCGTAGTCAGCAAAGTCCAGCAGTGGGTGGCTCTTGGGCAGGGTGCACTTGATCATACGGCGGAACAGCCACACGGCCCGTGGAGAGACCTCGGTGCTGGCTGCACCCACTGGGGAGAGACACAGAGGGTGGTTAGAGTCAGGTTCAGGGTTACCAGTGCGAGGACGAGGGCACCTACACACCCGACAGCAGGAAAAGCAGGGGCAGGAACTTCATTCTTGCAGTGCTTGAGACTGATGCTAAGGCTCACAACAACTTTATACAACAGGCTCACCTTGACGTGGGTATGAGATAAAACAGCCAGTATTTATGTTACTAAATGCAGACTTCTTCCATCGGAAGCTGTGGGCGGCAGGCTGTGGCGTGACCAGTTGAAGGCCAAAAGCCAGAATGGCAAATATTTGCTCTTTAGATTTTTGCTATTAAATTCTTGTAGTTCTACTATTAGAAGTCAGCTCAAAAGATCTGGATATTTTTAAGGGCTCTCTACTAAAAAATAATAGCAGTGTGGTAGTTAAGTTGGAAGTTTCTGGCACACTAATAACCATCTTCCACTAATACTTGCATCTTCTTTTTATGGTACCCCACTTATCATTAATCCTGTATCTCTCCATGGGTTCTCCTGGCATAATTCAGAGAATAAGGTACAGGTTGTCCGCTCACATCAAATGACCATTTTGCAAGAGCTCAACTGAAGAAAAATCAAGTTGTTCTTTACTTTAAAACCACAGAGCAGAAGGAGGAGGTACTACTAGGCAAGAAACAGGAGTCAAGTGACCTGGAAAACTTTTGTATTTACCTTAAGCAACTAGTATGTGGTTTTATGTGGCCTTAAGCAGTCTACACTGGAAATGAACCAGGCTTAGAAATCTCAACACACAGAGCAGACTTCAGTGACTTAGAGCAGTTTCTCTTTCTCCAACATCAATGAAGAACCCAGTTAAGAACCTTTGGTTCTCTACAGCAGGGGATGACAAGAGTTGGGAACCTTGAAAGAAGTTAAAAAAATGGGTAAGAAAAATCTTCCTGGAATCAGTCAGGGGTAAGTAAGAACACTGCACTCATATTTACACCCCATAAGCTCTGGCATTTTCAGGGTTACAGGTTGGCATTTTTACACACTCAAGATATGGTTTCTAGACATGGTTGTCAAATCTGCATGGATTTCCAAAGCACCAAACAAACCCTCAGCTTTTAGGAGCAGAGGAGGATGCAAAGGTCACCTTTCTGCAGCAGCCCAATACACCAGAATGCTCATGGAGGAAACTTTGGGCTCACCACCTACCAGTACGTTCCAAAAGGGGAGATGGGCACACCTTCCTCCTCACGGGGTCTGAAACTCCACCAGGATACCCACAGTATCCACTGGATGTTGACATATCCCCAGGACATCTAGGTAAAGCTAGACATGGTGCTGAACAAACAGATCCATTCCGATGTTTTGGTCTCAAGCACTCCCATTCTGGGGCTCCCCACTCATGGGTTACCTACAGCCAAATGGATGCTGAGCTGCAGATGTACAATTCTCAGTGTTTTAACCGAGAATTGAACAAACATTAAAGGCTGATGTAAAGGACAATCTGTACCACAGTTACTTCAGAAAAAATAATTTTGTCTTTTGCCCACAGATCAATCTGCCGACTTTGCCATATCCACCTGAGTTTGCTGTCTTCTCTGCTTTTACCATTAAAAAAAAAAAGTTTTCTTACCTATGAAACCTAGGAGTCTGGTTCCTTTTTCCTCTGTTCTCAGTATCTGATGTATTATTTATGTTTCCTAGAAAATTTCCAGTCAACTGGCCTTTTTAAAATCATAAATCAACAATATCCTACATTTTTAGTTAAACAAAAGGATCACCAAGTGTGGGAAAGCAAGCACATGAACATTACAAGAGTGCCTCATGAGAAAAATCCCAGCAGGGTAAAGATTTTTCCACCAATGCTATTTTTGGTTTCCCCCAAACTGTGCTGTATACAAAGCCAATGGTCCTTGGTACACTTGTGAGCACATTTCAACCTATAACTGGTTCAAATTTACAGGCTTAAGCCTTAAATTATCTTTTAAGACTTTTTTATAAGCCTCATTGCAGAGTTCCCTACTATTCCACACTGTTAAAATTATCCTCTCTTTTGTCTGTTAAGGACTTCTCTTCCCATCTCCACATTTTATTTCCTTGCATCTAGCTTCCTTGGTCCACCACAGTCAATTGAATTCAGGGTATGAGCCAAAGCCTTTCTGAAGCTATAAATACTTAAGACAAAACCTCTGTAATGTACAGAAGAGACACAATCTCTACTATAACCAGATCTGCCTCAGATTATAAACTGAGCCACTGCTGAGATAAGGGAACAAAACAGCAAGTCAGAGACCTGCCTGGAGCTTATATCCTTAAGGCAGGATGCAACTCCTGCAAGGTCCTGAAATCTCCCCCACTGAAAAACCTCGTACCCCCAAATAATGACAGAGTAGGACAGTTTTCAAATAATTTATTAGGAATTTAAAACTGAAATCTGGAAAAAGGGTTACAGGTGTGGAGAGAACAAACACTGGAGTGTAATAACTTACTGGCTTAAAAACACAGCTTTATTTCTTTTAAAAAAAATGCCCACCCTGAAACCAGAGCCCCAGCCTCCAGGCAGTGGCCAGAGAGTGACTCACAGCCCAGCAGCAGCACAGCTGGCCTGGGATGTCTGGAGGGGGCACGGAAGCAGCTCAGCGCATACACCAAGAGGGAGGAAAGCGCTGTCCGCAGACCCAAATTTGAAGTATATAGAATAAAAATAAACCCAATAAAATGCAGCTCTTCTTTAATTAGGAAATATTTAAAAAAACAGACATACAGACTCTTGTCTCAGTAACAAAAATTATTGCTTTGTGTTTTCAGTACTGATCTGTTAAGTACCTTCTTACCTAAACAGAACTCTCCAAACGCATCGCCCAGGTCAGGACAAGTTCCAGCAGACGGGGGAGAGATAGAAGAGAAAAAGGGCCCTGTGGGCACTGTGGCCCTCCCAGTCCTTTTCTAAATGCCTATCTCCTTTACAGGGACTCAGTTTGGGGGAAGAGAGGGAATGATTTTTAAAACTTAAGATGAAGCTGTTATTTCCCTGGGAAAAGAGTTTGGCTGCATCTTAATAAAAGGCTTAATCACCCCCCTTAACAAGGTCTTTGGTTCACTAAAATCCAGACCCAAACCTGCCCTGTGTATTCCTGCTGGAGGCCTCTCCTGGCAGAGTGCTGGTTAGCAGGGGCCTGGACCATACCAGGGGAAGCCCCAGCAGGTTGTGGAGAAGGGACCAGATCACCCCGCACAGGACAACGGACAAATTCCTACAGTCTTCAGAACACAGAGTAAAGCAAACGGGAAGCTGCAATTCTATAATTCATATAATCCCTGAGAAGCCCTTAACCCGCCCCCAAATCACCACCCTAATGCTTTTCTCCCCTGTTAATGAATCCCCATCCCAGAGCCCTGCCCTTCAGAGAACGACAACCCAAATCTCCCCCTGGCTGACACCCCTTCCGATACCCTCGCCTCCGGAGGAGGATCCCCTTTCCCAGGAAATCTTGACGCAAGCGATAAAGTTTGGAGAGTGAATTCCTTTCAAAGTAACCAAGACAAGCAACGGCGGCAAAGCCCTTTCCCTAAGCCAGCCCAGAGCCGGCGCTACGGAGCCCAGGGATGGAGTCTGTACATCAAGCAATTGGAAGCAGCTTTTACCCGCTCAGCAGAACAGCCGATGGCTGGTACATTTCACCCCGCCCACCCCCCCCCGCCCCCCTTTCATCTCATCTCATCAGAGGTCTTAAAATCTTACAGTAAAAGGTGTACAAAAAAAGAACGAAGTCCTGTCAGGATTCTGCTGGAGAGTATTGCTCACGCTGCGGCACCAAGTCCAGGACCTGGAGCTGCTCCTTGGAGCCAGGCTGCAGGAAGCAGCCAGGTTCAGCTCACGATATTTACATATTATACAGGAGGAAAAAGAAAACCCCACGTAAAACTAAACCTAGGAAAAAAAAAAAAATCTTTCAGCTGTAAGGATAGTGTTTTTCACTTAGCAAAATATACATTTGTTTTGTTCCATAGCGATGTCCAACATTTTCGGATCCTTGGAGTTTCACACTTTTCAAAGCCTCACATTTACAAAACAGAAACAATTAAAAACAGTTTCTTTAAAAAAAATAGAAATACAGCAGTTCCTCTCAGCCTTTGCTCTTGCTCTCTCTCTGTCTCTTTCTTCCCTTCAGAACTGCATTCTTGTTACATACCGTGCTTTAAAAACACTGACGACAACAACAACAGAGTTGAAAATATTCAAAACAGTTTCAAAGCCAAATAAAAATACTCCTCAATGAAAACTACCTAACACAATCACAAAGCCAATTCATAAAATATGTCTACTAGCTCGGGAAAGAGCAAACAACAAAAAGAAGGGGCAGCCCCCAAAAAAGATAAAAAAATAAAATAAAAAAATAAAACTAACAGCTAATAAAATAAATAAAAGAAGAATCAGTGGGCTGGGGGCAGGGAGGGGGAAGCGTAAACCGTCGGTGGTTAGTAGGAAAGCGAGATGATCTCCTCGGGTTCAGTCCAGTGTGGTCTGGTCAAAGGGAGAGATCGGGCAGGGCGGCAGGAGCCTGGCAGCCAGCCGGCAGTGTGCAGTTTGATTCAAGAGAAAGGTAACCTTGGCTCATCCCCCGAGGCTCACCAGATCCTCCAGCCACTCGCTGTCCTCGGTTAGGTCACTGGGGAATCTGTGGGACACAGCAGGGGAGGGAAGGGACAGGATCTAGAACCACCACAGCTTTCCTCCTGGGGTTTTCTTCTGATGTGATCTGACAGAAACACTCAATACCCAAACTTTGCCCCAACTCAGTCTTGCTCTGCACATCACTGGCACAGGGCCAGGGCATGGCAAAGATGTTTCTTCTTCAATGGCAACATGCAGGCTTGGGAAACAAGGTCACACACACTTCGTGGCCTGGGCCCTGCGAGGATTGGGACATAGCAGGGTCCAGCCATTTCCTCAGGGCTCAGTCCAGCCCTGCCAGGCTGCTGTGGGCTCCTGTCTGTGGATACCGTTCCCTCCAGTGTTTGCCCTTCTTTTTGAAAAGCTGGTTGTTGACTTTTTTAATTTTAAATTTTAAGCTAGACAAGTTCAGTCACATTTGCAATGCAAAGACTATCTACCAGTTCCCTCTCAGTCCATCCAAGTACCAGTAGCAGAATTGATCAGATTTCCCTTCTGCCTTTTTCCCAGAAAGGAGATGAAAAACCTCACTTCCCAGAGACTGGTCTCAGCAGCAAAGAGAACAACCAGCTGCATGGTGGAGGCCTCTGCAACCACACAGAAGAGCCAAGCTTATCTCTCAGGATCACCACTGGGTTGTGACTCTGGCCAACCCTGCAGATGGTTGCTCTTTTTGTCAATGCTTCATTTTCTTCCTCTTTGTGCCAGGCACTAAGATACTCTCCACTTCCAGCTTGGGGAGTAATTAGGTACCCAACCTGCCAAGCCTCTGGTGCAGGAGAGAGCCTCAGACTGGCCACAGGACTCCTCCCATAAGGCTGGGTCAGGTCATGAAGCCTCACAGCAACATCCACAGCTTCAGCTGAGAGCCTGAGCACAGGGACCAGGTCAGAACCTCACTCCTCTCTCTCATTACCTACTCCTGTTCAAAGCTGTCTTACCTCCTGCCTCCTTGGTCCCCAGCTTCAGTGATACCCATTGGTAAAAGCTGTTGCAATCAAGGGACCCTGTGAAGAAAGAGTTAAAACCCTACTCTTAGACAAAAGAACAGTGAAGAAGAATTACTAACACAATGAATTCAGTCATAGCCCAGATGACAGAGTAACTGTTTTCAGTTGGAGGTGCCAGGTCTAAAGATCACATCACCCTGCAGGATGCTGTGTCAGGGCTCTTGGAAAGCCTGAGCTAGATCAGGGAAAGGACTGGAGATCAGAGAGAGCCAGCAGAAACCAAGGATGTGGTCTCCAAGTGAGCTGCTGCACTCTGCACCATCCACCTTGGTCCAGGGCTCAGCAGTGGCACAGCCAATGCTGCAGTGGGTGGTATTTCATAACCAGAAAACACACTTTGGGCTGACAGTGCTGCCTGCTGCTGCTCACCTCCCTCCCCATGTGGAGACACAGCCCACTCCCCCTCTCCCTTCCTCCACAGAGTCCACAGGGGACACTTACCCCTAGGCTGTGTCCAAAGCCGGTGCTCGGGGCTGGACTGGCAGCGCTGATGTAACTGCTGACTCCTGAGTCTTGGTTGGCAGCTCCATAAAGCTCTGCCATCGGCCCGGGACTGGTGGTGCCCAGAAACCCACCGGTGCGACTGGGGGTGGAACCTACAGCAGGCAGCAGAACTATATAGTGAAGATCCCAAAAATGTAACCCCGTCCCCCCCCCCCCCCCCCCAGCCCCTTGGCAAACCTCGTGGCAGGGCCCCACGCTGGGGAGGAAAGGGGAGTTACCTGTCCCTCGCACCACAGCCGCTGCAGCCGCTGCTGCTGCCATCGGTCCATATGCAGTGAGGGGGATTGCTGGAAAAGAAGGAACAGGCATCTCAGGAGCACTGTGGCTACATGGGAAACTCCTCAAAGGGAGCCTTCATTTCCTACTGCAAAATACTGAACTCACACATTCACGTTGGCTTAGTGCACCACAGAGGACATTAAAGGATGACAACAGGGAAGTGCATAGCCCTGAATTTATCAGTGTTCTTTGTACAGCCAATGTCCAGGGGAATGCACGAGCCATGCTCTGCCAAGCCTACACCCCAGAGCAGCCAAAGGCATGGTGTGGAAGAGCTGAACGAGAAGTAGCAATTTCAGATGTATCCTGTCACTACTAAGCTTGCACGATGCAGTTAATCTGAAGCTACAGATCCAGATTTTGGCAGTAAATGTGGAGAATTGCAACAGCTCAGGGACAACAGCTGAAGCTTAACATCTTGAGGCTCAGCCTCTCCTCTGTCTCTTGGTAATATTCTTGAATAACAGTTTAAAAGCCTCTTTCTCCCTGTTTCTTTGCTCAAGATGTACCCTCCTCCCCACACTGAGTTTTGCTCCTGAATTGCTCAAAACCTCATTGTTCATTGTAGAAAAGCAGGAATCATATACCTAGGGAGCAGGAACTAGAAATGGCTTAATTAAAACAGTAAGTCTTAATTTATATGTAGCACTTCTAATTCCCAACACTACTGCCACAGGCATTCAGCCCTCAGGGCAGGAGGCATCTAGTCAGTATGTTTCTCTTTGCCCTTAAAATGACTGGGTCAGCATTTCATGCTTGAATGTGAAATTCACTGTGATTCTGTTTAGAGCACCATAAAAAGAGGTCAGAACAAATCAATCGCGTTAAGGCTGGAACCCAGACTAGCTTAGGAGGGAATATTTAGTAGCAGGCACCAGCCTGTTTCAAGCAAACGTCATACAAGGATTCTATCTGGGTTAGCCGCTCATTACAGGCCCTGGGCCAATGCAGGCATGTTGCTGCTTCACATCCCCCCCCAAAGATCCTGTTCTGGGGAAGAAAGGCTGCTGGCAGCCCTCCTGCCCCATCCCTGCTGCAAGTCCCTAATACATCAGTGAATGTGGTTTTACTGAGAAAGGAGGCAAGGTCATCCCAAAAGCTCCAGTTCTTTTTCCAAGAAAAATCCTTCTTGCCTTTGCAGTCTTATCTGCTGAGACACCAGGTTTGTGTTGCGGTGACAAAGCACCTGTGCGTGCCTCCCTGCCTGTGCCATCCCCTCCTCTTGGCTCCCCTCACCAAGCTGTGAAGCGCAGCCTGTGTGTGCTGCAGCCACTTGAAGGCACAAGGGCCCTCGAGCACACAGCTTGCTGGGCCTGCCCTCTGCAGGGCCAACTCCAGCCTGAACATGGGAACCGTGCCGTGGCCCAGCCAAGCGGCTGCGCAGGGCCTGCTTAACAGGAGGTAAGCGTATCGGCGAGGGAAGAATGCCACGATCCCCAGCTGGTACTTCAGTGAGACACTCAGGACTGTAAGCTAACGTGGCACCCAGCCAGGACAGCAGCATTAATAACTTCTTGTTGTGCACAGCCCTGGTGTACCCCGGCCACCAGTGACAGCCAGGCCCCAGGAGAGTCACCTCTGCTAGAAAAATGAACAGGACAGCTGGGGGTGGACGTGAAGGGAAAAACATTTCTACCAAGTCACCAACATTCCTCTACAAACATGGGTTTTGCAGAAAAACACACATGTAAATAAACTGGACCCACATCTGCTTTGCTTGCCAACCAGAAGGCTCAAAGGTGCTTATGCAGCGGCATACGTGTTTTGGTGTCAGGGAAGGGTTTTGTTATGAGGGAAACAGGATTTAGTTTTCCCCCACCTCCCTCAGGGAAATTTGTTCATTGATGGCTGCCAACCTCAGCATCCTCACAAACAGAGAGTCCCTGAGGATTAACAGAGTTTTGTGCCACAGAAACTCCCTTTCAAGCCTGTTTGTATTGCTAATTCCAGACAAGATTCCCAGGAAGGTTTTCCATACCCCTTTGCAGAGAGATTCAAACCCTGAAACAGGTGGGGTCAAGGAAGCACTGGGAAGGAGGAACACCATGGAAATGAAATGGCACACGGGGAGCAGGGTGCTACACAAAGCTGCTTTTCTATGACAAAAACCATGGACAGGACAGAGCTGGGGAAACATGGCCATGGAAGGGAGAGTAGACAGAAGGAACTTCACACAGGGAGAACACACTGCACACACCCCGGGGGCTGAGGATCCAGAGGGGATTGCACTTTGAGAACGATCCTCTGCTCCCATTTTGTTCCACAGCTCCCTACAAGCACTGCAGGACTTTGCAAGGTCCCACCACACTCACTCCTACCTCGGAAGCTTGTGTGGGAGTAGCTGGGGAGCTGCACCACCCAGAGCAGGGAAAACATTCCCTGCAGCCCCTCCTGCCCAGGGAAATGGGAATAGAGTAACCAAGAGTGCATCCACGCCCTCTCCCTCCTCCCAGCACTCCAAATTTCATCCTTGCAACAGCTCAGGTTAAAGCCATTTGTAGACCTGTGTAAGTCACCCTGCTCTCTGCAGTTTCCATATCTGGTTTACATACAGCCTGGGGAAAGGAGCTAAAAAACAAGGCAAGCAGCAGGAAAGGACCTGCGTGGCCCTCTTCAGAGGGAATACACATGGCTCTGATTGCCTCTCCATCTTTCCATCCCCAGCTTTGGATGGAGCTTATCCAGATGAAAGAGGAAATAAGGCACATTTCCAGTTTAACTGCGCCAGGCTGTGGAGCAGCAACACCACTGAAACAGCCCAAAGCCCCCTTCTCCCCTTCCAGCTTGTGAGTTTAGGAAATGAGTGGGACTGACCTGTGAGCTCAGGGAGGACGGGGGCACTCGGGAGAGGGGTCCGCTCTACACGGAACTCTAAAAACGAAATGCAAGACAGCTTAGGAACTCATCAAACGCCCCGAGGGACACCCCCAGAGACACAGCAGCCAGGGTCTGCTGGGGGAGCAGTCTGCAACCAGACTGCAACCAGGCCAGTGTCTTCTTTAAACTGATTTATAACTGGTGCTGAAAGGTGCTGGACTCCTGCCCTGAAGGCTGAAAGGATTCATTTCTCCTTGGAATAAAGGTGGCCAGGGTAGGGCGAGTTCAAGCGTCACTGTGTAGCCTCAGGTCTGCCCTGGAGCACCGCTCTGTGGCCTGGCCAATCTGACCTCTCAGCAGCAAGGCCAGTGGGTGCTCAGTATATGCCACACTCAGCCTGGCACAGGTTTACAATGAGGGACTTGAAGCCACTACAGCTAGATTCATGGAGAGCTTCCAGACAGCCAGGAGGCAACAGCAACTTTCAGCCAGTCAGCCTGGGCTCACCTCAGACAAGGAGGAAACTTCCCATTCCCAGCCCTTAATATCAAAACTCCATATATCAACCATCACACTGAGGGATGGAGTAAGGAAGGGATGCTCAGAGTTGCCACAGCTCTGGAAAATAGCAATAGCAATAGCACAGTGAGTCCCTTAAGTGTGCTCTGCCTCATTCCCTGGCCTGGCAGAAAGCAGGAGGGGAGGCCCCACAGCTCTGAGCAGCTGTGGCACAGCAGGTTCCAGCCATTGATTGCTGAATCCATGTTCTGAGCACACGGCAGTGTTGGAAGCTTGAAACCACACAGTTTGCAGGGGATCTGCAGCCCCCCTGGCCCAGCAGATGCTTTGTGAAGGCTGTGAGTGGTCCAGGCCCTGTTCAGAACACAACTGCAGTGCTGCAGGCACCTGCCTTTTGTGTGCCCAGGAGTTCCCTGGCACGTGGGGTTTAACATTCTGTGCTACTTTGAGAGTGGTGGCAACTCTGGTAAAGAAAGACAGACACACACAAAGGCGGTGAGACAGGCAGAGCTGCAGGGCCCTTCTGTGTCACAGCAGCAGCCCTGTGGAGGAGGCCAGCAGAAAGGATGTCGGAGCAGCCTTTGGCTTTTCCTGCCACTGCAGTGTGAGGATAATCCTAATGAAGGACAAGCTGTTCCCACCTATTCCAGGGCTTCTCCAATCCTCCTTCAACATCCATCTCCAATTTAAAGAAAGACCAAACAGGGGAAAGGGTGAAAGGGGCAGAGCCTGGGTTATAGATCATGCCAGGGGCTCCCATCACCTGAAAGCGGAACAAAAAACAGAGCAGGGAGCTCCACTCACCAGGGAACTGGTAAGTGTAACCAGGTGCAATGCCAGTGTAACTTCGACTCGCATAGGTGGCAGCTTGGAAACCTGGATAACCTGAGGAAGAGAAAATGACTCCATTACTGCAAGCTGGCATGGTCTGGCTGCTCACAAGTAACGTGAGCATCCTTTGGCATTAAACAGCAGAAAGAGGGCTGACAGCAGAAAGAGGGCTGACAGCAGAAGCCCTAGTAGAGTGCTGGGCAGAGTGCA
Organism: Certhia americana; assembly: GCA_018697195.1. Taxonomy (NCBI): domain Eukaryota; kingdom Metazoa; phylum Chordata; class Aves; order Passeriformes; family Certhiidae; genus Certhia; species Certhia americana. The sequence continues at coordinate 11,523,089 of CM031871.1, forward strand.
CAACGCGTGCAAGCCTGCAGAGGAGTTTTAGCAGGCCCGTTTAATTTTTCCCTGGTCCAAACGTGTAAGGACATGGAGATTTCCTTCTCAGACTCACAGCTCTGCAGACTAAGGCTTTCTGATGCATCAGCTGGATTTACAAATGGGAGATCAGGGAGGAGGGGGCATTTGAATGGCTGAATAGCTCTGAGTCACTTTTGCACTAGAAGGGCTGGTGAATGCAGGTACAAAGAACATTCCTTCTTGGCACAGGTGGGAGCACAACTCCTGTTGTTCTCTGGGAAGCTGACCACCTATAGGAACAAGCCTGTGAGAATGCAGGGCATTGACTCACAGATGAATATTTGATTTGAGATCTCCTAAGACAAGAGTCTGTGGATTTCCCAGTGACTCAGTTTGAGTCTTGCTGCTTTAAAATTCAGATGGCTTAGAAAAGGCAAAACCCAAAACCACAGGCTGGAGATTTATTTTCCTTCAATAAGTCAAGCGAAAACATTGGTGGAAAAATGCCCTTTTGGGGGTTTTGTTCAGTGACTAACTGCTACTCAGCAGGCTTAGTACCGAGAGCCAGGCTGAGTACATCCTGCCCAGCAACATCAGCAATGATCCTGAGCAAACAATGCACTTGGGTCAGCTTGGTCCTGCCTCCAGTGAAAGTGAGAAGAGAGAAGCCAGGACCAGTACCCACACTAGAAGGATCATGCCGACTCTCAGATCTAGGCACAAGGTTTTGTGGACCTGGAAGATAGGGCTACAAATGACTTTTTTTTTTCATTTTTAATTTTTATCTGAATGCTTTTGTCTTGAGAGCATTGGTAGACATGAAACCCAGCCCGTTTCTCATCAACTTCTCCTTACAAGATAGTCCCATGATAAATGTATAGCCTTCCCTGCAATACCAGATATTTGCTGTACCTGAGAGGGAGGGAAAAGAGTGAGACAACACTCAACTAGAACTTTAAGGGTATTTTAACAGTCTTTAAATGGCAGTGGGGATATTTACACAGACCACTGTTTCAAGTGGAAGCTTAGGGGCTCTTTAATCAACTAATTCATCAGAAAGCCTGTAGAACTGTGGGAGTAAGATGCCTGGGTACAGATTACTCCACACTCAGCTCTTGCAGTTACATCCTATTCCTCACGAAGGAATTGCTATCCATGTGCCATGGCACTGAGGGACCGTGGAGAAGCTGCCGAGGGGCAGAACCACCCCACAGGGTCTGTGCCCAGCTGGCCCGGCTGTCACAGGACCAGCTCGGCTGTCGCAGGGCAGCGGTGGCACGTTTGCAGTTTTGCCAGGTGCCACCAGAGGGCAAGTTGCGATCGCGAACATGTCCCGGCGGCCCCGCGCAGGGAGCGCTGCCCTTGGCCGCCCCGCCGCTCCCGGAATAAACCTCTAAAGCTGCTGCCTGGCACGGCCGGGAGCGGGGGGAGAGCAGCAGAGCTGACCGGGGCTTACCCAGCATGCCGATCCCCAGCATGAAGGCATCCATCCCGTAAGGCATGACTCGGGACCGCCCTCGTGCAGAGCCCGTTGGGGACATCACCTCCTTTGGCTGAGCTTTTTTACACTCCACCTGCCACAAGAAAGTCAGCATCAGGCTCGCCTGCCACAGGCTGGATCACAGGCTGTCACAGGACACAGAGCACAGGCAGGCCAGGCAGAGCTGCCTGCATGACAGCACGTCGAGTTCCAGCCACCTCTGTCAGCCTGCTCTGTGTCCTTCCCTGGCATCACTGTCCCCAGCCCACATGGTGCCAGCCTTGCCACTTTCTCTGCAGCCACCACAGGCGATGGGGACCTCAAGCATCGCTTCTCTCCTCCTAATGTTGCCCTTGATGTTCTACCTGACCCTGCACCAAAGCCTCAAAGCCTAATTTTCCTCATTTCTGAGTAAAGGTAAAACCCTCCCAGGCCACTACATAAAGGTTTTGTGTAACTTCAAAACCTCCAAGCACAGCACAATTCCTGGTTTAGTTAGCTCTCCTCTTTGAGAACTCAGTATTATGCTTGTTCACCTCCATTCCGTCAGTTTCTTCCCCAGACTGGCTGCTGTGATTTTTGGGAAAAAACTCAATCTGATTCCTCACTGCAGAGAAGATGCACCAGGACCCAACTGCTTCACACCCTGACTCTGTGCCACTGCCCTGCTCTCTCCCACCCCTCTTTCCCTGCTCCCCCAGGTTCTGCCCCAGACACTCACCATTTTGTTGTTGATCTCATGGAAGTGGATTTCACACACTTTTTCCACAATGTCTTCACTTTCAAATGTGACAAACCCAAATCCTGAAGAAAAAGCAAAACTCCCTGATCAGGTCAGACCTCTCACAGTTTGAACCCTCTGCTCACAGCCTTTTATTGGCAGGAGGAAAGGAGAGTACAATCAGCCCTTTCGAAAACAGCTGTCACTCATCTTCCCTCTCCAGCAAATTCTACTTTTATGCACAAGAACAGGACTGTCCTCTTATAGATTCTCCTCTCTCACTCATCCCGTACTTCCCACCCACTCTGAACCCAACTGGTCTCAAACACAGGTTTTTGAGTGTTTTTTAAACTTTGCTATTTGCAAGGCAAACCACATGGCTGGTAACACTGGGGAGGATCTGGGCAGATGCTCACACAAAGAATCGGTGGGGAAACCAACAGCTGCTTGCCAGGACATCACCACCCTCACTAAACACACCCCACCAGTAGGAACACCCTGCAGCTCCCTCGAAGGCACTGGCCATAAAGCCTTGTGTGAGCAGGCACAGATCAGCAGTGCAGCTGCACACAGCAAGGCAGATACAGGCAGAGTGATTTGCAAAGTTTCACCAAAGTAAGGTTTGTATCTGGGGTAAGACAGGACAGCGTGTTCCTGGCCCCTGGCCCACGCTCACACCTCCTTTCTCTCACCAACCCCTTTGCTGACAGTTTTGGCAAAGCCCAGCTCGGGTGGGCAGACTGAACTCCTCTAAGCTGACTGCAACCGTTTCCGGAGAACTGAGGCAGGTGGGAGGATGTCTTAAAGCTTGCTATGCAAGCAAGCTGGGATTAAGAAGAACGTTTTTAAGAACACTTTCCAGAGCTGGCCAATTCCATGGCGCTGTAAAATAACATTTAAAAGCAGACGGAAATCCACCGCCCAGAACCCCACCTTTTCTCCACACTGCCAGAAACATCTCACTGTAAACTCCTCCATCTGTCTATGCCCAGGTAGATTCACACCACTCACCTCAACACCCACAAGCAGAGGAGCTCACAAATTCAGCAGAAAAACCCTGTTGTCAAAAGCAGTCCTGAGCTCATCAGACCCTCATCAGGCCTGCTATGCCCTGGGCTGAGCCCCTCACTGTGAACCAGAGGCTGGCAGCTCTCTCTGCTACCTCCCAAAAGGCCCAGTAGCTCTAACTGGACCAGTGACTGGAAGGTACTCATGGAGGAACAGGGGTTAACACTTCTTCCCTTTCAAGATGAAGCTGGAACATGCTAAGCCTGCCGAGGCCTGGCAGTCAAAGTAGATTTAATGGCTTTAGAAAAAAGTAAAAATCTGAAGGGCACAGAGTGTAGCAAGAGCAGAAGGGAGAGTTCCCTCGCTGCTCTGGGGGCAGGAGTGCTTGGATGTGCTTCAAACAACACGCAGGAGAGCAGCCAGCACAGGGCTGATACTGACCCTGACTGGGAAGAGGCTGAAGCTAAGTTTGCAGGTCAAGTCGTTGCCATTAAATCTCCAAGTGGACTGCAAGTGTCAAGTCCTGCCACACCACCAGGCAGTCGGTCTGAGGACTCACCAGGAAGGCAGGGACGCCTATGGATGAGCTGGGTCCATATAGCACAAATAGTACAGCCTTGCTCTCATCCTGTAACCAGACTCCACCAGCAAGACTCGGATAAGAAAAGGTGACCTGGGAGCACAAGTGGGCTCCAGGCCGAGGAAGGGGCAAGAAGCAGGCACTTTTCAGGCTCTCGTGTCAGCTTTCCCAGAGCTCAGATTACTCGGGACAAGGTAAGACACACACTGCAGGCTGGAGCCTCGGAGGTGAGCACGCAGAGGAGGGGCCCGTCTCCTCTCACATATCTGCAACTCGACGAGTTTACAGCACAGGAAACGCACTGGACAAAAGCTCTCTGTGCTGTGAGGGCCACTGGTAAAGGATGCAGATGCAAAAGAATGGAGAGACTGGAGGCAAGATAAAGAGCAGCTGCGACCCGCATCCCCTGCTGATGGGATACTGACCCCTCCCTAGGCAAGGCAGGAGGCAAACCCTCTGCTGTAACCTCTCCTAGGGCCAGAAGACAGCTCTCACCTCGGTGTCGGTTGGTTGTCTTGTCAAACATCAGCATCGCATCATCCACCTGCAAAGAGAATGGCTGCACTCAGATTATTACTGCTGAAACGAGCATCCTCCAACACAATTGTTCAGAGCTTCCCTGGCTTCCCCCCCCCAAACCTGAGGGGATCAAGATGAGATATCCTGTCCCCAAGATAAACAGGGTGCGCACCCATATGCACAACACATAAGCTATCACATCAGGCACTTCCCCAAGCCACAACTAGCATGGTCCTGGTCCCCCCACCAGCCTGGGGCAGGTGCTGCTGAGCTGAGCCCACTCAGCCCAGCCCCTGGCAGCAAGCGACCCTGATTGTTTGCCTGCAGCTCCAGGCGGGGGCCAAGGAGCAGGGAGGGCATTGTTCCCAAATCCTGGCCTCAAAGGAGAGAGGAATCAAAGGGGGGGCAGAGAAGCAAAGCTGGAGAGGGGAGAGGAATAAGGGGCCTCCCAGCGGTGGGGGAAGCAGAGGCCTCAGACAACAGAGCCTGCCTGGGAAAGCTGGGAAGCGCCCCCACCCCCACCCTAGAGGAGCCTTTCCTCTAAGTGAGGTTTCCCACTGCTGGAGGCTGTAATTAGAGCAAATTTACTGCAAGGCCTGAGCAGGGCTGCCTTCCCGGGGGGAGGGGCAGCTGGATCCCATCCCCCAGCCGGCCTGGGGCTGCTCTCCTCCCCGGCACATCACCGCCTGGTGCCACTTTTCCCCCCATCTTCCCGCGGGTGTTGCCTTACGGAGCGGCATCCACTCCGCAGGTCAGCCCAAGTAGGGTTAAAAAATACACTTCAATCCCCTCCGTGTAAGCCCCAGTGTAAACCTGTCCCACTGACCCATCCCTCCTCTAATACCACTGCCTTAATCCGATTATGAAACTGGACGTGCAAGTGCTCAGGGGAGGTGGCAGCAGTCTCCGGCCAGCAGCTGCCCTGGCCCTCCCTGAGCAGCAAGCTCTGCACGCCCCCCAACTCTGCAGGATTACTCCCTTGCCTTGCCCCGGGAAGAATCTGCATTGCTGCCTCCTCCTGAACAGTCACTGGAGAGGGCAGAGGGCTGCCCATGCCCTGACACAGGCAGCCACGGGCTTTGCCCATGGAGACCTTGCAACCCCAGTCAGGAAAGGGAGAGGTTCCTGCTCTCAGGCCCCCAGGACAACACGGGACACCCAGCTCCTCCTCAGGGCAAGGTGGATGGAAGGAGCCCTTGCTGACATCTCCAGTACCATCATAAGCAGACAGAGATCATATTTGATGCCCTTGTCTAACACATCCACTCCAGGTGACAACAGACAACCTGGCTCCTGCTCATCTCACACACTTACCATCCTGGCTCAGCCTCTCTCAGCCAAGTAAACAAACACCTGAGAAACATGCCAAGCATCCAGCCTGGAGCCACAGGGGACATAAGCCTTGACACAGACCCAAAGCAACTCCTCAGCAGCTTCTCAGGACACACAATTAGGGAGATGGGCACTGAGGGCAGCTCCTCATGCTGTCATTCCCCATCACCACTTGTTCCTACATCTGCACCATTTCCCTTCCTGGTACAGCACAACTCTGATGTGCTGGAGGGAAACCTGACATGGCTTAAAAATAGTTCAACAGGTTTTATTTTATTATCTGATTTTGCTCATTTTAAAATCTAGAGCCATTCCCCCCATCCAGGTCACAAGAAGGCAGGAGAAACAGCTGCTCTCCAGCCCAGTAAACACTGGGAGCAAGCTGTGTCAAAGGCACTCTGAGGCAGTGCCACTCCCAGCTCAGGTAGCTGGAGAGCACAAACCCATCACAATGAGAGATGGGCATGAGAAAAAAAACAAACTAGTGTCAATGAGCACAAGCCCACTGCTGACTGACTTACTCTGCCTGACCAGCCCTCCCCTCTGCAGAGCCTGGGAAGCAGGAGCAACTCCAAGTGGCACTTGCACACAAACTCCTGGCACTGCCATATCCCAGGCAAAGGCTGGACACTGGCGCAGTGCTCAAAGTACTCAGAGACAGAAGATGTGCAACCACTTCATCCCAAACCACTCTATATGCTGTGAGGAGAGCAGCAGCAGCCTTCTTCCTTCTGTGACTTTTTTTTTCTTCTACCTAGCACCCCAAAATGTACTTGCCCTGCAAAACCATATTTATTGTAACACATTTACTCTATTTGACAGCTGTTTCCTGCTAAAAACTAAATCTTAGACAGTACATAAGTGAGTATGTATATATATAGGTGTATATGCACACAACTCCAGGGCTTCAACTCTGTATATGGCTATTAGTGATGTATTTTATTGCCATTAAAATCTACTTATGACCATCTTTATGTCTCCTCTCAAGGCAGCCTGGTGAGCTGAGTTGGGTGGTCTCAGCACACACCTGTGAGGTAAAGCAGGGCCCACATCCCCCCTAACCCTTGCCGCAGGGGTTATCCATCTCGTACCATACACAACCTGGGCAGACCCTCACACTGAGGGACCACAGCCAGCACCCACCAAAGCTGTGCCTGCACCATCTCTACAACCACCACCAGCCATGAGTGGGCAGCTATTGTGGTGGTGAACCACCACAATCCCCCTCACCCCCGCTCTTCCCTTCCCCGCCCGCCACCGCCGCGTTGGGCCTTTCCCGGCTGGGCCGCGCCGGGCCCCAACAAAGGCGGCCGCCGGCGGGGCCGTCGCGATGGCAACGCGGCCGCCATGGCAGCTGGGGCCCGGATTAGCGGCTCACAAAGCCGCCCCGCAGCGCTCGGTGCCCGAGCCGGTGATGGGCTGCGGGAGGGCACCCAACGGGGCCTCCGGCACCCCAGCACAGCCGAACCGGCATTCCCGAGGGATTCACCGCCTCCGTGCAACCCCGCTGCTCTGCGCAGGGTCACCTTCACCAGGCTGCTGCAAGGCCCGTCCAACCTGGCATGGAACCTGCCCCTAGATGGGGCGGCCACAGGTTCTCTGGGCAACCTGTGTCACGGCCTCGCCAGCCTCACAGAGAAGAACTTTATCCTAAGATCCCATCTAAACCTACTCTCTCTCTTTCAGTTTGAAGCAATTCCCCCTTGTCCTGTCACTATATGCTCTTGTAAATGATCACCCCCAGGAAACTGGTGCCTTGAGCTAGAGGAATCGAGACAGGATGACACTGTGCTTCTTGCTTTCTAGGTCCTAAGTGTTCCTATGTCTCCCCTAAATAAGAAGGAAAAAAAAGAGGACTGATTTTTTTTGAATGATTTAAAAAAAATTTTTTCAATTTTTCATTTTTGAAATGTCAGTATTTTTCAAAATACTGTCAGTATTTTTCAAAAGCATCTATCCTAATTTAAAGACCTTAAGTGGTGGCAAATCTAAGACACACTCATGCTTGTGGCCTGAGGGTGACATATAAACCTTCATGCAAAAGCCATCCAGCAGCCTGCACTCCCCTGTGCTCAGAAGCAGAGCACGATCTCCCCCTGAAGTCAAGATCCAAACTGAGCTTGCCACTGGATTCTCAACAATTCACTAAAAATCAACCCTGGGAACCTGGCACCTTGAGCTTGAGGAATCTGCTGTCTTCTCTCTAGATCCTAAGTGTTCCCATAAAATAATAATTTCTAATACCAGTTTGATAGGAAATGTTGGATGCACTTTTACAAAGGTAGATTTTGAAAATCATAAATATTCAAGCAAAGGGTTTGTGGAGATGGACATCTTCTACCTCAACTGCTAATAAAAATGTCTGAGCTGCTCCTAGAAGCAATCACAGCAATATATTTGTAGTAAAGTCAGGCAGAAAAATAGTAACTGTTGAGACAGCTTCCATATGGAAAATAGAAGCCAAACTATGTAGAAACCACTCGACCATCCTGTTAAGAGACAGACAGCATTAACAACCCTGTGAGGTTCTCCCAGCTGCACAAACAGGACAGGCCAATTCCAGGGAGGAGGATTCATGGACAGAGAGCATGGCTCCAGGGAGCAGGTGTGCTGTGCCATTAAGACCCTTCTTAGCCCACTCTGCAGACCCTCTCTCAGAACTCTGGGAATGAGACTAGGCCAAGGGGACAGAGCCTACTCCATGCCACAGGAGAACAGAACAGCCTGTCCAGGTGTCCTTGCCCGCTCTCACACAGGCACCTGGCAAATATCAGATGAACCCCAGAAGACCTGAATGACCATTACTGCTAGAGCATTTTTGGCTATGTGCCTACCAGATGCGGAGCACAGAGAACCCTTTGTTCCAGAGGCATTGTTACCACAGGCCAAATTGCCTATTGCCACAAGAGAGGTGATCAGATTCCCCTTCTCCTCCCCTCCCCATCTGTTCATGGCAACCATGTTATGTGTGAGAATTTACATAAATTGCCCTCTGATCTGTGGAAGAAAATCCAAAATCCAGTTTGGAAATCCACAGCAGGTTGACAAGTAGCTTTGATCCCTGAAATTTCCAGAGAGCAGCAGATTAAGGATTAATTAATTAACATTCTCCCAATCCAAAGTGAGGAAAATCATGGCCACTGTAAGCACAGAAACAAGTCTTCCTTTAAAGACATTTGCCATCAATATCTGAAGCTTCTCGCATCAGGCAGCAGGGAAAACTCATTTCATACACCCAAGTCAACCACCCCATTCTTCTGGCAGGAGAATATGAATATGTATTTGTGACAGACCTACAAACCCTCATCAGATCCAGCATCTCAGATACTGTGATTTTCCCTCATCACAACAGTAACAGCCATCACCCCAGTGAGACCACAGGACCTCTCAGGTCCAGAATTTGGATGGAGTATTAGATGGCAGCCTAAAGGTCAGAACCCTCCTCAGACTTCAGATCTTTTTTCTTGTCTGCTTCCAGGATATTTTTAGAGAGGAGATCTCTCTCTCTGGGCAAGAGCTGCTTCCCAGAGAGGCCAAGCTTTCATGACCGACTCATCCACACACAATTACCTCAGGCCCAGTGAGAGATGCAGACTGGTTTTAAGCACTTTCCAAGCACCCTTGGTGCTGCAACTGATTAGTGAGTCATGCAAAGACGTCATTGTGAATGTATTTCCTGCACTGCTGCTTCACCAAATGCAAAAGCACGCAACAGAACCATGAGTTCAAAAACCTGATTTGGGTGCAGGCCCCCATTTCTTCCAGGACCTCTGTACTGATCTGTTAAGATCAGCTTCTCTCCTGATGACAAACAAAAGCTGCACCAAGTTAGAGCAGAGCTCTGCCTTGCCCAAAACCTCCCAAGATATCAACCAACAGACAACTTAAGAAGAACACAAAGCTAAGGCAAGGATATTACCACAGAGCCCAGAACACTACATCCCCGTCCAAGCTATTTGTGATTTGGAGATTTTCTGAATTCAAAGACATGTCTGTGTTTGTTAAAAGACCTTCCATGAATTTGCCCTATCATTTTGGAGCCTGTGTAAATTTTAGCAACAACATCCTGAGGCAAAGATTTCACAGTTTAGATATGCTCCACGATAAACACACTTTATTTGTTCTAAGCCTCCTCCTATCTTGCAATTTATATGACTTTCTCTACCACAAAACTTCATCAGACCAGCTCTTGCATTAGAAAGATAATTAGAGTTTTTTTCAGTTTTGATTTGACACAAATAACCTCGCTTACAAGATCAGAGACCCAACAGTCCAAAGAAATTACTCTGATGGACAACCCCTTTTTCTCCCCAAAAATCACACAGAACAACACGTTCCCACAGGTCAAAGTAGAAAAGGAGGAAGCTGCAACTTGAGCTCCTCTGGCATTCTCATACATGTTGAACTAGACAGAGGACTAGCTGTGCCTGAGGTGGTAGGTGCAAGACACCTTCCTCCTCTCTTTCCGTTGCAGGTTTCAGTGAGGGTGGCAGCCTGAATCTAGAGAAGCTGTTGAAACAATTCCTTGTGCTGTCTAAAGATCTTCAACATCATCCAACTTAAGCCAAACTACTTGGCTACACATACTGTGAATGAAAGTCTTTCCAGGACTTCTGTCCTACAGTTGAAAAAATAATCTCCTTTAGAAAGCATGTGCATGGCCTGAGCTTGATCTCAGAGAGATTCAAGTTTTGGAACCAGAGAAGTGTTTCCTAGAGGTCCCGCTATGCTCAAAGCTCTCACAGCTGCACCTGACAAACCACAGCCAGCTTGAGACCACTTCTCAGTCTCTCTCTCCATACTAAAAAAAAACCTTCGTATTTTTTTTCTCATGAAAACAGCAGCCCATATATTTTAGTCAGAGTTTTGGAAGGGAAAAAAAAAACCCAAAGTGATTCCTCTTTGAAGCAGAGACACTCACACTGCATTTGGGATCCTCTTTGAAGCTTCACCTTTTGTGCTTGTTGAAACCAAGTATTTTGGTATGAACTGGGGTGCCAGACTCTCCCTCTCTTCCTTTATCATTAAGTAATACTCATGGATTTCCTTTTCACACATTTTCACCTTTCTTTTGCCACTTACATTTTACAAATGTGAGAGAAGGTGTTGGGGGTTGGGGTTTTTTAGTTCCCTAGCAGACACCCCTGTCTTTCCAAACCAAGACAGAAGGTTGTGGACACAGCAAGGAAAGAAAACAAAACAAAAATATGAGAATAAGCAGAAATGCCAAAATGGAAAAATCACATTTGGGAATTTTGTCTAATGAAATAGAAAACCATTTCCTTTGCAGCCCAACTAAAGTTCCATTTTTTTCCTGCTAATGGACGTAGGAGGTGTGCTGCTTCTGACCTGAGATGCACCGACACGAACCACCTTGGTAGACTTGTGAGCTGCGGTTCACGGATTTGAACTGGAGAGAACATTATGATAATCTAATTTGACCTCATCTGTTCTGCAGGCCATAGCACTTCCTCTTGTAATTCCTTCAGCATGTACATGCTTTCTGTCTGGGCTAAAATGTATTTTTCAAAAGCATCTATCCTAATTTAAAGACCTTAAGTGGTGGCAAATCTAAGACACACTCATGCTTGTGGCCTGAGGGTGACATATAAACCTTCATGCAAAAGCCATCCAGCAGCCTGCACTCCCCTGTGCTCAGAAGCAGAGCACGATCTCCCCCTGAAGTCAAGATCCAAACTGAGCTTGCCACTGGATTCTCAACAATTCACTAAAAATCAGCCCTTGGGAACCTGGCACCTTGAGCTTGAGGAATCAAGACAGGATGACTTGGTGTCCTCAGCTCTCTCCTCTCTAGATCCTAAGTGTTCCCATACCTTCCCCAGACAGGCAGGAGGAAAGAGGAGCAATTTTTCTCCTGCCAGGTCCTAGGTAACTGTGGGGCCACTTCAAAGAAAAAGAAATAGTTACAAAGCTCTTTCCTAAGACAGTAAGTCCTCTAAAGAAATGCTTTCAAAAAGCATCCTTAACAGTTTCTTTTCACACAGTCCTGATACTATTCCAGAAGCAGTACTGGACCCAAATGACTTGGAAAGTCTGAATGAAAAAACATTTTCTGAAATGAAGATACCATGACTGAAGCTTCAGCACCTCTCACTTAAAGATGCCTTAAATCAAAGAGATAAAAACCACTCATGGTGTCTGGGACATCTGTAAAGACGGGATTCTAAGAGACCTTGAAACCTGGGAGGCCCCAGCACCTCATAAAGAGCCACCAAAAAAGTTTGTGTATCAAAATCATGTTTTCCCTGAGTCACAGCTGAAATTGAAGGCACAAGCTTTTCTGAGCCCTACAAACCATACAGCAGCACATTCAGAGCTCAGAACTCCAGAGCTGAAGGCCACAAGGCTTTCCTCTGAAATGCACTTTCCCACTGATCCTGCCCATCAGCTGTACCAAGCTATCTGCTGTAGACAATCTCTCAGGAAACAGTTCTCTTGGGATGGATGAATTATCTGAGGCTTAGTCTGGAAGATGGTTACAGGCCAGGAACAATGCTTTACACAAGAGCTCTGAGGAGTCTCTCATCTGAAATGAAGTGATGAGTCAGAAAACTGCCATGAAAATGGCAAGTCAATCTGACCAGCTCTAGTGTCTCCCCATGGAAATTCCTCAGAGCCAAGAGGACAACTGCTCCAGCCTCACACAGAGTTGGAGCACTGGATGCTGTCTGGGACACTGGTTCTTCAGAAATGAATTGCACCAAGCTATGCAGAGCTCTCCCTCCTGCCCATTCCAGAAAAGTCTCACACTACCAGTCCTTGCCAGTCACCTGACATCAGGATACCTCTCAACACACAACCATTAAACAAGAGAAACACAACAGCACTCCAAAAGAGCTGGAAAGAACTGCTCAGACTAGAGCAACTTTAACTGCCTGTAAACTGAGTGCTCTGTGACATGCTTCTTCTTTGAATTAGCAGGGATACAGTCATGGTTAAAAGGGGATTATGCCAAAGACAATTTATTTTCCTATCAAATACATCCATCAGCAGCACAGGAGAACTTGCAAGTGAAACAGCCTTCAGACTGCACAGACACATGGACACCACCACCTTTAGTGTGGAACCCTTGAGGATGCCATGTAAAAGCTCTTGGGGACACAAAAGAGTTTGCCAATTTCTTAAAGAAAATGAAACCACACAGAACTACCACCTGGCAAACATGAGGATATCCAACCTCAACTTTCTCTTAGGAGTGAATAGAGTTGGTGTGCAAAGTCCCACTTTGCACACCAGGACATGCAAACTTGGCTTCAGAAGCTGAATGAACATTCTGAGCAGATATTTGTCCCAAACTTTCTGCCTAGGTTACAGCAATATGGCAAATCTGGTTACAAAACTCCCTTTCTTTTCACTAATTAGTGCGCTGTAACATAACATCACCCTTTTGCAGGAAATTTCACAAGAAAATTAAAACCAATCCTCCATCCCCACACTCCAGTTCCCATGGTACTTCCCTCCATCACCACAATTTGATCAGCAACGTTCTGTCCGGGTCACCACCCACCAAACCATGTTCTTCCTTCCTAACTGGGCAGGAAGGTTCCAAGAGCTGCAGAATCCAATGCTTCATGCCCAAAACAGCATACCTATGCACAACACCACTAAACACCACTGAAACAGTCAAAATGTCCTGCCACAGAGGTGACCACACTCAGCACTTGGGTACGATGATCCCCTTCAGTTCCTAATCCCTTTAAAAATCTTGGGATCCTTCAGTCTAATCCTGCTGATATCATTCCTGGGGATGCTGACAACCTCCTCAGCAGAAGGGTCACAACTGAGCTCCCTTCTCAGATTCAGTCCAGTCTCACAATTCACACACCTGGCTGTCATGGACCATGGCACAAGCAACTTCCAGCCACAGCAGCCCACCCTTCCCTGAGCCACCACCAGCCGCAGAAGAACCAGACCAACACAAGGGACAGCCTTAGTGCTAAACTTTAACTATACAAAACTTATACCACCACCTGCCCAAGACTCAGCAGGAGAAATTTCAGGATCAAAAAAATAAATCACAGGGTTCTGAGTTAGAAAAAGGCCAAAATCAGAGGTCTGATAAAACAGCCACTCTGTTAGGAGTGTCTACAAACCCTCCTCCAGCACTTGAATAAACTGCAAATCTGTGAGCCACAAGAGGCTTCTGGATAGGGAAAAATTGCAAAACCATTTCCCATAGCCAAGGTCCTAGCAACTCTGGGAACAAGGATAAACTCTGTTTCAAATCACCACAGGGCAGGAGTCACTGGCTGTAGCCCCTACAAGGACATTACAGCCAGCCAGCATCTGTAACTGACTTTTAATCTACTTAACCCTTGCAAAAGACTCAAGCTTCTAATCCCGCCCCCACAAAAGTTCAGAAAACTCCTTTTGCCCCAGAAGCAACAGCTTTGATCCAACATCACTCAAGAGACTTACCTTCCCGAACTGCTCGAAATATTGTTTCACATCCTCCACAGTAGTGTTCACAGACAGACCACCCACAAATATCTTCTTCGTTCGGGTCACCATCTGGAAAAGGGAAGGACAGGAATTCACCAAATAAACCCAGCGCTAGCAGAGAATGAAGACTCAAAAGGCCACTAACTCCCCTCTGCTGCTGGGAAGCACTTTCCCCTTTGCTGCAGCTGAGCTTCCCACTTCTTGAAGCTCTCTGGCCAACCGGCAGATCTGTCCCACACCAGATTCATGCTCTTGCCTTCACAGACACCATGACATGTGCCAGCACCCAGTCACCACCTCCTCCTAGTCAGAAAACTACCAGTCTCTCCCCTCACCAACCTGCCATGGCTCCCTTGGCACTTGACACAACCCCAAATGTGGGGGGCACAGATGTCCCTTCCCCAGTCCTGCCACTTTGCACAGCCAGCCTCCTCCAGGCAACCCCAGAGGTACCTGCTCTGCTCCCAGGGTGGCAGGAGGCATGCCAGCACAGGCAGGTTCCCCAGGCTTTGCCCTCCCACCCCACAAATTGCAAAGCATTCCAGTCTGAAATGGAATAAGCCTCATTTCACTACCATTCTCCAGTCACTTAAATGAAGCTTAGTCAACACCCAGTTAAATTACTTTTGCCTCTGCAAGAAACTAAAGACAAGACCCCTCTGCCACTTGTCAATGATTCAACTGGGGCATGGAAGAAAAGTAACTACCCTGAGAGGGGCCATGGCTGCCAGGCTGAGGCACACCGACATCCTTTGAACCAGCTCTCCAGCTGCATCCTCCCCTTAGCTGCTTGGCTACACCCCTGCTCTCAGAGGAACACATGGTCCTAATTACCCCAAGGAGCATAGGGCTAATCCGCAGCAATTCCCTGGCTTGGAGAGCAGCCCGTTCTAACACTAAAGCACCTTCTGTCACCAAACTGCTTAATGGAATTAACCCAATTCCTACCATGTGCTTCCTGGCTCCAGTTACTTGGGATACCTGCTCACCAATTGTTCTCAGTGCCTGAACCCCTCACTTCCCTCCCAGCACCAGTCTCTTCTTTCCTCTCTGCTTCTCAACACAGCTTCTCCCCAGCTCTTTCACCCCTAACAGCACTTGGAATACAGACTCTAAACTTTAAAGCTCACATCCAAGAGCCAAGTTAAAGGAAGACCCAAAGTCTAAAGGCAGTCTCCAGCATGCTGCTGGCTCCTCAGCTAAAAGTTTCTAGCTGCACACCTGGAAAAAGTTCCTGCCACATTTTGCATTTTAATGCCACAGCCTCTTGTAGGTAAGATCCAACACCAAACTCCTTTTGCCTTTTCCAGTGCTGAAGCACACAAGGACATTTCACAAAGTGAAATCCTTCTCCCCTTCCCTGCCAGACACCTATTCATCACACACAGGTGCACACACACGACACTATTCCACCTGTGTCACATCACAGCATGGAGCTGTTCCGTATCTCCTAAGGCCTGGAACTTCCACCCATTGTCTGCAACCTCGGAAGGACTCAGTTCACCCTGAGCAGCATTTAATCCACCAGCTCTCTCTAGTGCATCCCAAAGTATAACCAAGGGGCCTTCTGGTTCCTTCAGTGCCACGCAAACTCCCAGCACTGCACTCCAGGTGGTGGGTCCTGAGCAAACCCCAGCAAGCAATTCTGTTGCATGCACTGGCCACCTTGCACAGAAGGACAAGACTCACCACCACAAATTTTGTCCTTTGTGGCACAAGGGCTGCCCACAGTGCTTACCTTGGGCTGTGCTCGGCGAGGGAATGCTACCTTCGGGTCAATCTGAAAGAGATGTGGGGAAGAACAGGTGAACACACTTCTCCTGCCTATTTACAGACACAGGGTTTCCTCCATGTGTGCAGCTGTCTCTCCCCATGCGGTACCTTGCTAAAAACCCAAAGACTCTATCTGAGGTGCATAAAATTAAAGCTGGCTGCAGACATCTTTCCCTCTTGGTAAGGTGCAACCCAGGGAGACTACAAGTCCCAGCATGCAATGGTCCATCTCCAGCTCAGCACTGGGCAGATGCACTGAGAGCCCATCACATGCTGGGATTAACAGGCTGGGCTGCACCCTCCCGGTTCACCGGCCCCTGGGTGCCTTACATCACCAGCCTCACATTAAAAGTGGTTTCTTTTGCCGTTTTTGCTCTCACCCTTCACTCTGCCTACAAGTACAGAGTTCATGTGGCTACTAACAAGACAGAAAAAAAGCAGCGCACAAACCCCCAAACATTTCCTCCCTTCTAACACAGACTGAAGAGCAGACAAAAAGAAGCAATAAAAGAGCAGACAGGATGGCACAAATTAACCCGAGGAGCCCAGGCCCCCCGGCTGCGGGAGGCTGCGGCCGCAGGGATTGTGCTGCCCCTCTCCCCAGGCCGCGATGCACACAAAGCCGTGATGCCTCCCTCCCTCCCTCCCTCCCTCCCTCCGCGGGCTGAGCCTCCATTGTGCCTGTTCAGCTTCCCTATAAACCTGCTGCTGGCCGGAGCAGCCGGGCCCCGCGCCGCCATCCAGGTGCCGCGTGTTCCGCCGGGCTCAGCACGGATGAACGCGTGCCTACATTGCCCTTACACCACCACCAGCACCACCACAAAAGCTGGGACAACACTAGTGCAGCTGCAAGCCAAACACCCACAAAGCCTTCTCTCCTCCTCAGCCGCCACCTCTTTCTTTATAGCCTATTTTTACAACAACTCCTGTAAAGTTACATCACATCGGGGATGATCCAGACCTACAAAGCAGCTTACAAAGACCCGAGGTAAAGGCAGGTTTGGCTCATCCCCGCACTTGGACAGGCTGCAGCGGGGAGGGCAGCCTGGAGCACTGTCCCATCAGCCCAGCAGCCCAAAAGGAAGCTGTGTTTCTCCAGCTCCTCTCACTGCTTTGTTCAGATTACCAGCCTGGCTGCCCTCCCGTCCCGCATCCTTTTACTTGTCTCACAGCCCTGAAGCTTGGCCCCCCTGTGCCCTTCCACCAGCTCCTCTCCCTGCCTTCCCCACCTCCATCCTGACTCACAGCTTACAATATAAATAAACTCAGCACGTAGGTAAACACAGGCAAAAACTGAAGAGCACAAATAAATTCAAAAATAAACCTCGCTCCCCAAGCTCCAAGTGCCAGCAGATTAGCATACCCTCCAGTGGCTCCCTGGGGCATCGGAACCATCCAGCCCTCCCCTCCTCAGGCACACACCCCCCACACACACACTGCTTCCTGGCTAGTGCAGACACCCACAGCGAATTCTGAGGACAGGGGACGGCAGGAGACCAGGAGGTTGATGGCAGATAATAAGCAAAAACAATAATCTACTGTCTTTTACTTCTCAGCCAGTGTCATTCAGCTCCTGCCAATAAGATGCTTTCATACTCAGCAATGCTAAGCTCAGCCTCATTTTCTCATTACCCTGAGTGTGATCAACTGGGCAGAGATAACGTGTCCTCCTGGCTGGAGAGAGCGGGCAGTCATTTCACAAATTCTTCTGCACAACCAGCTATTGTTGCAGGTAGAGGGAGGCTGGGGTGACCGACTGCAGGCGCAGCCCTGGGAACATGCAGAGGGGAGCGAGCTTGGTGCTGGACTCAAGTTACTCAAACTGGACTGCGCCTTGGTGGCTGGAGTCTTTCCTAATTAAAGCAAAGGCACCAGTACCTTATTCCCTCATTTCTGGTGTTAAAACAAATAGCCCTGGAGGAGTTGTGTTTCAGTGTCACCCACTGACGTAACAGATCCTTTTTACAAACCCAGATAAAAATCTGCTAAGAGCATTCAGAACTGCTCAGATTGTACCCAAAAAACAAAACCACAGATCAGGCTGCAGTGAATGGAAGTCACCTGAGCTTAAACTGCTTCCAGTTCACCCCACAAGGCTTTGGGGATGAGGAATCCCACTGAAGTTGCAAGTGTACCAACAGGCCAGCCAGGTCCTCAGAAATGCTCTTCAGGCTATCTACAGTTCCATTTCATAGCTTAGGTCATGTAACTCCTGCGTTAGCCTAGCTGGTACCAGTGTCCCAAAGTACAGGGAGGGTTGGGAAGGGCCTGCAACAAACAGGATTTGTTCTTTCATTGTACCTCTGTCACTACCTCTGCCCTGCTGGTCTGCACTGCCAGGGAGCTGCAGATCACTCTCTCCACCACAAAAGACAAACCCAGCAAAAACTCAACAACGGCAACAAAGAAACAACAAGATGACCCAGCACTGCCAAGTGCTCTTCCCAGACTGCGTAAAGAAGCAGCTCAAGGCAGCGACCAGCTGCAGCTTTACAAAGTCACGCAAATCTTTTACCTTGAGACTGTAAAGCCAATTCTCCTATCAAGCATTTTCAAAAATAACCCTGTAGTCTGCTGCTATCTAGCTTACAAACAAAGAGGAGTCTAAAAAGAACAAGGCTGCCCCGAAGAATCGGGCCATCCGCCTTTATTAGGGTAGGAAGAATCAGAAAACAATGAAGCAACAAGTTGAGCAGACACTGTCTATCAAATACTGTTTGTCAGGAGACACCAAGCCCCATGAGAAGGCTGTCCTTACAGGACACCAGGCCTTTTCCTGCAAAGTTTCATAAAACTCTAAATTAAGATTTAGATGGGTTTGTGTCATTTAACCCATGACTCACAGCAGAACCTTTAACCTCAGCAGGGAAAAGCCATATGGAGGTTCCATGTGCTCCCACCAGACCAACCTCTCACAAGGCAAAACACCCCAAAACATCTGACCAAGCTGAAAACTGCACTAAAAAAAATAAGAAGGAAGGGGGAAGAGGATCAAATTTCCTAACAAAGGCAGCCCTGGCCAAACTGTCCCCATTCTCCATGCAGTGCCAATGGGGCGAGTGGAGCAGATGCAGCAGGGAATTTCAATGGCTGGCCGGTCCCCGCGCACCCTGCGCCACGAGGCTTTTCTGTTCTGCATCACCCACTGTCCCTCCCTGCCCGTGTGGGCTGCACCACGGGCCGCAGAGTACCTTCACACAGCCGGCAGCATGGGGAGAAGAATGGACAATGTGGATTTCAGCTCACTCCTAGCCCTGAAACACTTCCAGGATTAGTGCCACAACAGACATCCATCACTTGCCTTTTCAAGAGGGGTCTGTGCCAGCCCACAGACTCACGACAGGACTAGCTGATCAGACACTGTGTTTACACAGGCTAGTAAAAAAAAAAAAGAAGAAAAAAGAAAACCCTAGGCCCTCCTCAAAAGACATTACTGTAACCCCCCCCCTCAGAGCAAAATTCACTTTACCTCACTCCTGGAAGGAGGAGGGCTGGGAGTCCTGGGGACCCAGCCTCAGCCAGGAAGGCTGGGGTGGGTTTAACCAGGAGCTCCCGTGGGGAGGAAGGACCTGTGCACATCAAAGGGAGCGATCCAGGCAGTTAAACAGGAACAGACATAAATCTTGCTGCAACTCATGCTGTAAACCCTAAGAAAGAGGGTCTCGCTCTCCCGCCCTCTCCTTCTGCCAAGATAAAGACTAGGGCGCCTGAGCCACGCGCTGCAAGAAATAAAACTCGGCATTTGGACTCCTCAGCAGCCCTTGCCAGAACATGCCCCCTCACCATGCCATCCCCTTGCAGCCCCCTGCCACTCCCCCATCTCTACCCTCACCTTCACCCCAGGGCAGCAATAAGGAAAAGGAATTCAGGGGAAGGCAAGTCACTAAAACTAAAGAGAAGGGACCTCCCACTCAGACATCTCACCCCCACCCCTCAAAACAGCCTGCACATCTCCTGAGCACCACAGATTCACAAGGCAGGACCCACCACATTACGCCACTAGTCCAGTGAGCCACCAAATCTTTCTGCTGGTCCAGCTGGGGCTCCTCATCACCCAAACTTGCAGAGTGAGGGCTGAAGCCACAGCCACTCCAAGAGGCTGGTGGTGGCCCACATGGGCAGGCACTGGCCACACTTGGAGACAATAAAGTCCTGAACCTCCATGACGGTTACAAAAACTTCAACTGGGAAAACCACAAGAGAGTCTCTGGGGTGCACAGACCGAGGGCTCTCTGCCGGGAAGGAGGGATGCACAGGCCACCATGGCCAGGGAAGCAGGGCCTGGGCGCTGGGGAACAGCACCCCTGAGGAGGGATCAGTGCTCGGCAGCACACAGGACGAAAGGGCGGCTTCCCTCTCTCCAAACGCAGCCACATCTTATTTCCCGGGGCAAGTCCTCATCCCAAATGCGTTCAGGTGTCCCAGCTTCCAGAGGGCTACAGTCATTGCCCGGATGGGCCTTACAACCAACGGGCGAGACGAAAACCATCACCAGGATCCACAGACCCACACCAGGAATCGGCACACGGTGAGCCCGGTGCTTGGGCGGCAGCTAGGCTACCCGCCGGCAAGTGGGACAGAAAAGGGAACGATCGATCCATATCAGGAATCAATAGTTTACAACCTCTAACTGGAAATCAAACACTACAATCGACGGCTGCTCCGAGCACAGCCATTCCGCCGGCAAATGCACCCCTGAGATGAGAGAAGTCATCTCACCGTCTTGGAGTCCAGTTCATGTCTGGATTGGGCCAGGACCTTGTCGACGCCAGCCTGGTCCATGAACGTGACGAACCCGAAGCCCCTGAGCCCCGTAGCCCGGGCAGAAGAGGGGATGCAGAGAGAAGAGAGAAAGTTGGTTAAAGTGGCGGTCGGGCCGCGGCGGGGGCGAAGGGAGGCGCGGGCCCGGCCTCTCACCTGGATCTCTTTGTCAGCGGGTCCCGCATCACCAGGCACTCCTTCACCTCGCCGAACTGGCTGAAGTACTCCCGCAAGCCCTCTGCAAGCACAGCACCCACCGTGGGTTGTCCCGTCCCGGGTCCGGTCCGCGCCCACGCCCACCCCCTCGTACCCCGGTTGGGGACTCTAGGCCCACTCAGCGTCCTGCCAGCCCCCTGGCCCTCGTCGGCAGGTGCGGTCCCCAGCGGCGCTCACCTTGCGTGGTCTGCCGAGCTCAGTCCCCCGATGAACATTTTGGCTGCGGTAGAAAGGGGAGAGCCGATGCGCCGGGACTTCGCGCCGAGGGGGGCCACGGCCCCTCGCGGGGTGGAGCGGCCGGCGGCGGCGGGGCCGCGCGGGAGGGGATGCGCGGATCGCCATGTTGGCAAGGCGGCTCCGCCGAGCCGCCAGCTGCCGGCCGCCGGCCGCGCCTGTGCCCGGGCGGGCGGCAGGGGCCGGAGGAGGGGCGGGGCCGCGGCCGGACCGTGGGGGGGCGGTGGGGGGGCCAGCACCGGCCGCCGCAGGAGGTCCCGGGATGTGGGTCATGTGCGGGGAGTCTCGTCGGGAGGCGGAGGTCCGTGCTGGCTGCCGTCCTGTCGCCATTCGACTGCTTCTCCCTGCGAGGAGCGCGCCGCACGGCCCGGGGCAGATGCAGCGCGGATAACAGGGGCGGACGGACAGTGGCCATGCTGCCACCCTCCCCCGACCCTCTCCGCCGCTGGAGGGTGCAGAGTGGAGGAGGGGCCCGCGGGCACAACCTGCCCGTCTCCTCCCACCCCCGCCGGCCGCCGCCGCCCTGCGCATAAAACCCGCCGGCTGGCACCGGGGCCGAGTGCCGGATGCCGCGCCCGCACCGCGTGGGTGGAGAGCGCTCGACCCCGGGCGCGGCGGCGTGGTGGGAGCGGCCCGGGAGTCTCGCAGCCGCTTGGTCCCTGTGCCGAGCTGGCACCGCACCTGCCCCGTTGGTCGGTGGACAAAGGGCGACGGAGCCAGGCCCGGCCTAGTCGGTCGGCTCGCGTGGCGGCTGTGACTCCTGGAGATCCCGGCCCTGTTCCTCCTGTGGTCCGCCGCCGCCGAGGCGCTTCCAGGTCGGGACAGGACTGCCCTGCTCGGCCCGGGACCCCGACCGGGGCATTGGGGAGTTGATGCGGCATTCCCGGAGCCCTGATACCTCTGTGCCCCCTGGCATCCCGCTGGGACTCCTACCGGGTCAAGGGCTTCCCGTCCTCGCCGCTTTCCTGCCCTGCATGGCGTGCCCAGGCTGCAGGACCCGGGCAGAGCTTGCTGCCGGGCTAAATAACCCGCCGGATCCCCGAGATCTCAGGACAGCACCAGGTATGCAGCAGCCCATTCCGCTCTCTTCTGCCGCGGGCGTTACACTGGGAAGGAGGGGTAGCTGTCCCTAAGGGCACCGTGGCAGTTTTCTTGCTCGTTTCTAGGCTGGGGAAGACTCGTGCCGATGCTCCATTCTGTTCTCACAACCCACACATAGTTCATTCACTATGCTGCTTCTTCGAGCATGTCTGGCACTCCGCCTCAGCTCTTTGGGCACCCTAGCCGGCTGGAGGAGCTCGGCGGAGACAAATGAAATACCTTAAGTTGGGGTCAAGAGAAGAGCTGAAACCTTGCCTGACTGCACCCAGCATCTCTCTTGGAGAAGGCCTTGTGTAGCATCTGTTGGCGTATCAGACAGAGCAGTGCTTAACCTCTGGTGACATGCTGTGACCCCTTCTTATAGTAAGAGGGTATATCACTAGATTCTAGACATATTGCTACTGTGCTGCCAAATACTCCCCACAGGCATCCCTGATTGCTCTCCTTTCTCAGCATGGTGTCTCCCCTGTACCGTGTCTCACTGCCTATAGCAAGTATTGATAGCCCAGGTCAGTGCATTCTTCATTTGACCTTCTTCCCCTTCTTTCGTCATGACTATTTTTCCCTGTCCCAAGACACATCTCTCTCCTTCCCTTGGAGAAGGAACCACTAGCACCTGTTGTTTTAACAATTATTCTGTAACGGTGATCTTTTGTTACGTGGGCTGCAACTCTTGAATTAAATTTATCTCCCTGCCCTATTAGCTCTGGCCAAACCACATTCACCCCCCATTTCCTGAACTGGTTCAGGATCCTAGCCTGTGTCCTGCCCTGTGCTTGTGTCCACAGCAACACACCAGAGATTTGGTACTGCGCTGGACTGAGCTATGTCAGCATCCTAGTTCCTGTCTGCCACAGTCCAGGCTGAGCTGCTTCTTCCAGTAATAACCCACTCTTCATTCCAGGACTGAATGTTCAGCACTTTTGTGTGAGCGTGCCTTACTGAGGATGTCAGCAGGGCTGGTGCAGCAGGAGAAATTG